>BQNB010014320.1:0-73032 GCA_026074375.1 Tanacetum coccineum
GTATAAAACAACTGCTCCATATTCATTCTCATTTCCAAACATAATTCATAAACATCAATAATACTTAAATAACAAGAGTTCAACATAATAATCATAACAAGGATATACTTAAGATTTGATTACAAGTAAAACAAGAACTTTGGACTTATAGAAATCCAACACCTTCAATCAACCGAATTCCCGCTACCACATGAATAAGAGTAATCAACGCCTTCCTAATTCGTTCCTAGCACTCCTCGTAATATGGCAGCGATTCCTTAGCTTTTTGGGCAGAGAAAATAGAGATTAAAGCCTTAAGGTGTAAGGTGTAAGGTTGAGCCTTTAGGGATTTTTGTCACTAGATCACACTTAGGTTTTAGGTGTAGAGTTTGTTAAATAGGCTTAGGAAACCTTGGAGAGGAGATAAAAATGTCTTAGGTGAGTTATGGGAGGGAAATGATTGGACTCCCATCAAGACACATCATAAACAAGCTCTTCAATGAAGTTAAATTTTGCAGTTACGGATCCAGCCGCGCGTCTGGATGGTCGGGTTGCGCGTCTAGATGAATTGGTCATTTTCGGCCTAAAGTCTGTAGGCTCAAGTCATCCGTCTGAATGAATATTCGAGTATACTTTTGGTCAAAATGACCTAAAGGTTCATCCTTTCGTCTGGATTTATTTTTAATTTTTACACTTTTAGTCTTTTTCTTGTTTTGACTAGCTGTGTGCTCATTTTATGGCCGGGTTTGATCCGAATGACTCCAAAGTCAACAAAATACTCTTATTAGCTCCCAGAAATGATCTCCATATGATGTTTCTTTATACGTGTATATTACTTTGTTTTTCTTTTTTTCTTGATTTTTTCTTCACTTTCTAAGCCTTGGCTAGCTACAAACATAAAATTTCATCTTTGTGCAATATTAGTAGAAAAAGCTCGTTATTTACCAAATAACACGTACAAAAGCACGAATAACGAGCCTAAAAATATACTCGATTTAAGCGTTATCAAATTCCCACAAACTTAAATTTTGCTCGCCCTCAAGCAAGTCTAGAATTTAAAAAGTGTTTCTAATGATACATCGACCATGATTCACAAAAATATTTAATCATTCTAATATAAGAATAATTACCATTTAAAAGTTATACGTGAACTTCTGTATACATTTCATAATACCTATATGGCTCTCGAGCTAGATAACATATCTGAACACCTCATAAATAAGAATATTTAATCTTTAATAAACTCAACACTCGTATATATTTTTGATTGGTGGTGTAAGTAAATCACTCATTGCTCAATTATGATTTCGTGTCATACCATAGGCTTGTACAAGTATCAAAACAAATCTGATGGGGCGTGAGCACCTGGTAAATCTATCAAAGGACTTTTATTTAGGTTATAACGTTAGGCTCATGGGTTAATAATTGGGTGTGAATTAGACATGCTATATTTTGGTTTGGTTCTACTAACGAAAATAAAAGTTAAGTCTAAATTGATAGTTACCACAAACCATAAAATGATAACGTACCCAACTTCAACTCTCGATAAATATTTTTCAATCACCGCACACACGTATCACGTCTTAGCACATTGACTAGTTGATAGACTGAATATACTTCGTCTTCCTTCATCTTCTTAAATATTGCACATTGGCTATTTATAACTTTTTTTACAACCTCATTCGTCACCCCCACACTTTGGATGAGCATACACCATAACAAATACAAATAAGAGTAGCTACCATCGTCTTTGCGAGAATGGTACATCTAAAATACAAAGTGTGGCCAACGAGTAATCATCAAAAACATGCTAATCTTACCAAGCAACTAGAAATCCATAGATAGACTTAACTACGGGTTAAGCTAAGGTTAAGGTGTAACATTTATTTGTTTTTTTTGGATTTTATCAAGATGAACGGATGATCACGGATGTACTACGGGTATCTAGCGCTAAACATGAGCGCTAACAAATAGGTTCCAAAAAGTGGTTAACTAACCGACGTGGCTAGCTAAATTCTTTTGTATGTAAACGGAAAGCCATTTGGTGTAAATCCTAAATTGCCTTTATCACCTAAATTTACCTTAATCACACGAGTGTGATCTCACTACGGATATGTAATGCATAACATGCACAAGTTCTAGAATCAAGTCAATCACTGGCACACTTATAGCAAAAATAGAATTCAAGTATAAAAGATGTATGCTTATATGAAATATGCTTATTATCTTACACTTTTTAGGGTTAGTATAAAAAAGACTAGCATGTTATCGATCCTAAACAGATTGTTTTATCAATCGGGCCACGTCTAAAAATTTTCAAATAGCCATATTTTATCATTGGAATGATCAAGTTGTTTTTAATATATACTTCGCGTGTGAAAACAACTAGATCAATTGTACACACCCTAATGGTCGCAGCGGAAAAAATGGTACTGGGTGTGGTACTTCATATACTTATAGCAAATGATATATATAAGCTACGACCATGTAAATGTCTTTTAAAACCGATACATGGATTTACAATAATTGTTTGTTACCTAAGTCACTGAAACATTTCACTGTTTTTTATTCAAAATACAAAGTTTTAGTCCATAGCAATATATCCACAAACATGTAATGCAACCAAATCTTTCATGCATATGACTTCTAAAATAACGACCATCAATGTATCCCTTGTCTTTTACCTCATTGATATCCTGAGAAAACATTTCTTAAAAGTCAACAATAATGTTGGTGAATTCATAAGTTTGTAAAATGTATAATGTAGGACCGCAGAGTTCCCATGATATGCAACAGATGCGAACATCATAAAATTAAATTCGTTTCCCTAAGCTATGACATGAAGCTATGAATTGAAATAAAATTGCCAACATTACCGTGATGATGTTCTAACCGTAACATCCCAATTACGACATAGTATACGTTCGTTGTACGGCATACCGGCACAGTGAGCTGATCACCCAAACGGTGATGTCAATCCCTAATTGATCTAATTTTATAACATTCGCGTCACAACATGTAATTAAAGTTCATGATTATGGTCAGAGGGTTATCGCTACTTAGGCAAACGTAAATGTAATGTAAAATGTCCACTTGCCTCCAATTGTAAAAAACATGCATATGTTTCTCACCCCAAAACTTATAAGTCATTATAAATGTAAAACGTAGGGCTATGAACTCACCTTGAGTGAGTGAATCGATAATGTAAATCACAAACAGAAAATGCATCACGAATACGCCTGAACGCAACCTAATTAATTATAGGCCGTATGAGTACTAGGTACTTTGAATAACTAAGACCATATATAATTCTATATAGCTACATCATCATCTAATTGTATTTGTGAAATCATATTTATAAAGTAAAAAACATTTATAAATATCACTTTAGTAAAAATGGCCGTAACTTTATCG
Organism: Tanacetum coccineum; assembly: GCA_026074375.1. Lineage (NCBI taxonomy): Eukaryota > Viridiplantae > Streptophyta > Magnoliopsida > Asterales > Asteraceae > Tanacetum > Tanacetum coccineum. The sequence continues at coordinate 3,394 of BQNB010014320.1, forward strand.
TATTAAGTCTGTTTCTTACGTTTCTTATGTCCACGCTTTCGTATTAAGAAGAGTTATCAAAATATTACATTTTCATACTTTAAGTCCTCTAGTGAATAGTACTTTTTACTGTTCATGCACTTTTATAAATTTAACTATCGTAAACTCGTAAACGTCGTATCTTATTCATTTTAACTCTGATTTTTGTGATTCTTTCGAGCACGTCTTCATAATTAAAATTTTTATCTAACTAATATATTTTCCAAAATGTATCTGAGATTAATAGTGATTTTTACTGTTCATAGTTTATATAATTATTTTTATAAACTTATTTATTATCGTAAACATGAAAAATCCATGACTCCTTCGTTATTGATTCAAAAATTATGATTCTCAATGTTTTGGAATCCTAAAAATATGTACTTTCTGAGAAAAATAACCAATCATTTATATCAGAGGTGAATTTTTAATAAGTTTTTATAAAATTTCTTTTATAAACGCGTTTATTATCGTATAACTTGCAAATGCCGTATCTCCTTCGTTATAAATCAAATTTTCAAGTTTCTTACATTTTTTGAATCCTCATGAGATGTAGTATTTTATAAAAATATAAAATAAATGCTTTATATTTCGAATTAAAACATACCCTTTTGATCTTTGTTAAAAATATGTTTAAACTTGTTTTTATAACTTTTTAGCCTAGTTGATTTGTTACAAGTCCTCTACCATGTGTTATACCACAAGTCTTATATTTCTTAGGTCCTTAGTCCATCATTTGTCTAAGTATTTCCATGATAACAAGTCTTTACATGTCTTTTGCTCGTAAACTTAATAAGTATACTCTTTAAGTAACTAGTTTATACATACTTTTTATAAACTAAACAATACTTGTACAATGCTTATACTTCCATTCCCATATGATATGAACATCCATATAACATATGTAAAAGTATACCAAACCATAATTAAGTGTAAAAAATCCATCTTACAAGTTAATGAGTTTCCTAGATGGTGATTCACTATATAAACATAATCTACAAATGAAATCATAAATGTAAATAGTTTAAGGGTTTTAGATAACCTTAATGTGAAGTAAGATGAAGAAATACAAGATCTAAACCCTAGTTTAGATAATAAACCCAAGCTTCCAAGACAAAGAAAACCCTAATTACCAAGAAACCCTAATCTTAAACCTTTCTTGCTTAACCTTTGTAAATGCTTAACTAAACCTTCAAACCTTCTTGGTATATCTTAGATATGTTGTAAGATCAGTTTTATGTGTGGTAAATAAAAGTGTATGAATTATTTAGGGGTGTTTGTGTTTGGTCGTGGGTTTGGAGGGAGGAACAAGAGAGATGAGTGTTGTTTTCACTTAAGCAAATGAAGTATGTGTTTTTCTTTCTAGTTATAAGCCATTATATATCACTAAGACTTATCCAAGTTGCTTATAGATAGTCTAGGGACAAGATTAGGAATTCAAGGAAGAAAAGACCAAGTTACTAGTCATGCCTTAATGTTTTAATGAGCTAAATGTTGTACAAGACTTTGGTTGAGATTTTGTGATATTTTCTTTTGTTTTCTTCACTATATCCGGCCACCTATACATGTATATAAGGAAATTTTGTAATTTTTTAGGTATTGGATATAATTGTGGGTATTTGTTGAAGCGTAGATAAGTTTTGGTGGTTCCGGGAATGCCTAAACGTATTTTATCGCGAAACGTAAACACTTTACGTAACCAATAAAAATAAAATGTGCAAAGTTAATAATTATCATCTAAATAATTATCTAAAACTTGCTTGACGTAAACATTTAATTGTTTGATGCCCGTTTACGTTGAATGATAATTTTTAGCTTACGCGATTTAACTTAACGATTAAAATTAAATGCAAACGCGTACAAGACTAAAAATAAATAGTGGATTATATAACGTCATACAATGACCAAAAATACGTATTGTTACAGTCTTCCCCCGTTAAGTGAGCCTTGTCCTCAAGGCTTAAGACGCAGCACTTGACGACGGTGCGGTCTTTGTGAAGAGGTGTAGATATTTCTTCCGGAATTGGTCTTCACGTTCCCATGTAAACTCAGGACCTCTCCTAGAGTTCCATCGAACCTTAATGATTAGAATGTGGCTTTGTTTCAATTGTTTAACTTCACGATCCATGATTTCTACTAGTTCCTTAACAAAATGAAGCTTGTCATCAATATGGAGTCCATCCAACGGAACGGATAATGGTTCGTCGGCATAGCACTTCTTCAAGTTGGATACATGAAACGTATTGTGAACCTTGCTCAGCTCTTGAGGAAGTTCAATCTTGTAAGCAATGGCTCCAACCTTTTCCAACACTTTGAAAGGTCTAACATATCTGGGGTTTAGCTTCCCCCATTTGCCAAAACGTACTACTCCTTTCCAAGGCGAAACCTTGAGCATAACTCTATCTCTAACTTGAAATTCCATCGGCTTACGCTTTAAATCGGCATAACTCTTTTGTTGATCACGAGCGGCTTAAATTCTTTGCTTGATCTGAATGATTTTCTCGGTTGTCTCTTGAACTATCTCTGAACCAGTGAGTTGAACTTCTCCAACCTCGGCCCAACAAACAGGTGAACGACACTTTCGACCGTAAAGTGCTTCAAACGGTGCAGCCTTGATACTAGCGTAATAATTATTGTTATATGAAAACTCAACTAATGGCAAATGGTTAACCCAACCCTTTCCAAAGTCGATCACACAAGCACGCAGCATATCCTTGAGAGTTTGAATAGTCCTCTCGCTTTGTCCGTCAGTCTGCGGATGATATGCAATACTCATATCCAAGCTAGTACCCAAATCCTTCTGAAGTGACCTCTAGAAATTTGTCTCAAACCTAGGGTCGCGATCACAAATGATTGAGACAGGTATCCCATGCCTTGTGACTACCTCTTTCAGGTACATTCTTGCCAACTTTTCCATGGGATCAGTTTCCCTCATTGGTACAAAGATTGAGGATTTAGTAAGTCGGTCAACAATCACCCAAATGGTGTCATAACCTTGTGACGCCTTAGGAAGCTTCGTGATAAAATCCATAGTGATATTATCCCACTTCCATTGAGGTATCTCGGGTTGCACCAACAAACCCGATGGCCTTTGGTGTTCAGCCTTGACCTTAGCACACGTCAAACATTTGCTAACATAGGTGGCGATGTCGGCCTTCATATTAGGCCACCAATATAGCTTCTTTATGTCTTGATACATCTTGTCAAAACCCGGATAGATAGAGTATTTTGACTTGTGGGACTCGTGCATGATCACAATCCTCAAATCGCCATAACAGGGTAACCAACTCCTATCATTTAAGCATAAAGTTCCATCCGCGCAGGGTTCCAACTTCTCCTTTGGTATATCCTTCCTGATCATACCTCCTGCATCTTCATTCTTAGTGTTCTCTGGTTTCTGTGCCTCTATTTGAGCTTCCATAATTTTCTTGGGGAGATTCAAACCAATAGTCATGACTAAGGCTCGAACCCGTAATGGCTTATTCCGTTCTTTATGGCTTAAGGCATCGACCACTATGTTTGCTTTCCCCGGGTGGTAACGTATTTCACAATCATAATCGCTGAGCAACTCTAACCAACGATGTTGCCTTGTGTTCAGCTCTTTCTGATCAAGAATGTGTTGTAAACTCTTGTGATCTGTGAATACCGTACACTTGGTTCCATACAAGTAGTGTCTCTAAAATTTTAGAGCAAACACCACTGCACTAAGTTCCAAATCATGAGTAGTATAATTTTTCTCCTGAATCTTCAATTGGCGTGATGCATAAGCAATCACCTTCTCTCTTTGCATCAACACAGCGCCCAAACCTTTGATTGAAGCATCGCAGTATACGATAAAATCTTCACTTCCTTCAGGTTAAGCCAAAATTGGTGCACTACACAACTTTTTCTTAATCAGTTAAAATGTTGCTTCTTGTTTGTCACCCCAATCAAACTTAACTCCTTTCCGAGTAAGCTTGGTCATTGACTTGACAATCTTCGAAAATCCTTCGATGAATATTTGGTAGTACCCAGCATGACCTAAAAATTGCCGAATCTCCATTGGTGTCTTAGGAGATGCCTAATCTTTTATGGATTCGATCTAGGAGGGATCCACTTGAATGCCGTGACTATCAATCATGTGGCCAAGAAATTGTACCTTGGGGGATCCAAAATTCGCATTTAGAGAATTTAGCATACAACTTCTCTTTCTTAAGCAATGCTAAAATTTCCTTAAGATGTTCTTCGTGTTCCTTCTTGTTCTTGGAGTAGATGAGGATATCATCAATATAGACAATCACGAACTTATCCAAATATGGCTTGCACATGCGGTTCATGAGATCCATAAATATCGCCGGTGTGTTCGTCAAGCCAAATGGCATAACTTGGAACTCGTAATGACCATATCGAGTTCTGAATGCCGTCTTCGGAATATCTTCTTCACGTACTTGAAGTTGGTGATAACCTGATCGCATGTCTATCTTAGAATAAACGCTGGATCCTTGTAGTTGATCAAATAAATCATCGATCCTTGGGAGTGGATAACGATTCTTCACCGTTAGCTTGTTCAACTCTCGGTAGTCGATGCACATTCGAAATGATCCATCCTTCTTCTTAAAAAATAAGACTGGAGCTCCCCAAGGTGAGGAACTGGGTCTTATGAAGCCCTTGTTAGAAAGTTCTTGAAGTTGGTCCGACAATTCCTTCATTTCAGATGGAGCTAATCGATAAGGTGCTCGTGCTACAGGTGCAGTACCAGGTATCAAATCGATTTGGAATTCCACTTGTCGAGTCGGAGGGAGACCCGACACATCCTTAGGAAATACTTCAGGAAAATCTCGAATGATTGGTACGTCCTTAAGTCGCTTCTTCTCTGACTTGTCTTCAGTCTCCTTTGTAGTAACATGTGCCAAAAACATAGGACATCCTTTTAGCATGTACTTCTGCATTTTAGTGCACGAGATGATGTTCAAACGAGTCTCGTTTCCCCAGTCTCTTCCGTCACCTCAAACAATCAACGTTTCATTTCCCCAGGGAATGCGAACAATTTTCTCGGCACAAACGATGACAGATTGGCACTTTTCCAACCAATCCCTACCGATTATGACGTCGAGACTACCAAGTTCTACAGGCATTAAGTCTATGTTGAATGGGTGATTTAAGAAATTTAATGTACAACCCCGAATGATAGTGTTTAACCCAATTATTCTCCCGTCAGCTAGTTCAACATCATAATAATGATCTAAGGTAGATGGTGTGATATCAATTTAGGAGCTAAATGCAGTAGACACAAAGCTTCTATCGGCACCAGTATCAAATAAGACAAAAGCATAGCGATTGTTTAGAAGGAACGTACCCGTAACGATGTTTAAGTTTGGGTTTGTCCCTGCACGACCTACCGCATACACTTTCGCTGGAGCATTGCCATTTCTACCTTGGTTACCACGGTTGTTGTTCTTCAGTTTTGGACAATCCCTCTTGAAATGTCCCTAGGCTCCACATTCATAGAAAGTAGGTTTCTGACCTGCCCTAGTGCCCCTTTAGTTGTTAGCAGTGTTGGTATTTACAGTACTCCTATAGTCACGAGCCAGATGGCCAACTCTGTTGCACTTGTGGCATTTTGGAGCACATTGACCGTCATGGTGATAGTTGCATTTTGAGCACAGAGGTTTAGATCCTCCATAAGGTTTCTTCTCACCATACCCTGCAGCATAAACCCTTCTAGTGTTTTGCCTCTTGTTATGTTGTTGTTGTTGGTTATCATCTTGCTTTCTTTTGTTTTCACTCTGTCGTTTAGCAAAAGTACGGATCTTCTTATCCATCAGCTCAGTAGCAAATTCAATTGTATCCTGCATGGTTTTTTTGGCTTGGATGCCATTACACTTCCGTGAATCATGTCGGGCAAACCACCGACATATTTCTCAATCTTGTCAGACTCTTCAGGAAACATCCTTGCACAAATCAATGCCAGTTCCTAAAATCATTGGTTATAGCTTACCACATCGGTACCTTTAACCATTAAATTTCACATCTCACCCTCAAGTTTTTTAACCTAGCCCTTTGGGCAATACTTGTCGGTCATTTTCTTTTTCAGGGTTGTCCAAGTCATTGCATAAGAAACATCGTGACCAACAGTCTTAACGTGGGAGTTCCACCACGTTAGAGCACTTCCAAGAAGAGTACAAGTGGAAAACTTGATTTGATTTTCCACAGAGTAGTTGCTTATGCGAAACACAGTTTCCATCCTTTCAAACCACTCAGTCAACTCGACGACTCTTTCAGTACCCTTAAAGTATAAGGGTTTGCATTTCATGAAGTCTGGGTAAGTACACTCACGAGCAAGAGGAGCTTGCCTCCTACACCCCGTGCATGAATTCATGATGTCTTATGCCATTTTGGCTTTCTCTCAGCGTACACGTGTTGCCAATGCATCTCAGCAACGCCTTGGTCGATTAGCTTTTAAGTGTCATCAGTCATTAGAGGTAGGGGGGTGGTTGTTGTGGTGTGTTGATCTGGTGGTTCTTTTTGGTGCTATTTTCTTCAATCACAAGAAAATATAATACCCGTTAGATTTCATAAAATCATAACAATGACATGACATATACACAATAAATAAAGTGAGATCACATCGCACAGTGAAATATACAACTGAATTGAAAAAATAACGGTGTAGCTAAATCGACATTCATTCATAATAAATTCGACCACATACATGACATAATACATCCCTTCCATATATAATCTGGAAACATACATGACATGATTCGGTTACAAAATGATCACTACCCTTAGGTTACAAAATGAAATATAAACAACCTAAAGCCTTACTAGACAAGAGTTACCCGTAATACTTAGTAGGCTATACAACATAGCTACAACATAACTAAATCTACGAACTACTACCGGCCTCCTCTCGTATATCAGGTTGTGCTGGACCGCTAGCGGGTCCCTGCTGACTCTAGAGTGTTGTCACCTGTGTCTGCAATGTCCTCATCAGTGTTAGTGTCTCCACAAGCTGTGCCTGTCTCCCACGGTCTGCTGCCTGCAACTCCCCGATCTCGGTCTGCTATGCCAATATAGTAGTCCTTAGTGCTCTCACCTCAGAACGAGCGGTATCACTAGCATCCATCGACTGTACCCAATCCTCACGAGAAAGTCTGGCCTTAGACTCCATGAGCCTCGTAGTGCGAGCATGGGCACGTCTATCTCTACGCAGCATGTTAAGCTGACCGCTCATCAATAATCTGTCATCATGTGCATCGTCCAGTCTCCCATAAATCTCATTAGTGTCTTGTTTGACAGTCGTGACAAAATTTGTCATCCGCTGACTCAGTCCTGCTACATCAGTCATAGCTGGTGTCCTATGCATGTCCTCAACCATCTCATCCCAAGTATCTATAATCCCATAACCTACCTCTCTCTTAGGGTCTCACCTAATCTCATCATCCAAAGACCCAACATATCTAGAGTCTACTCTAAAGCCTCTAGTAGGTCTAGTAGTGGGAGCAGATGAACTCTTACCGACCTCAAATCTTAGACCTAGAGCAATACACAACCTCTTCCGAGGCGGTAATATAACCTCGGAAACACCTGCTCTACAATCAGTAGAGGGAAGAAGCAAAGGTGGTGATGGAGTAGGTAATGGTATAGGTAGAAGTGGTGGTGTCCTTGATGGTGGTATCTCTGATAGTAGTATACCTAATCGAGGTGCTAAGATATAAGTGGATGGTGCAGCAGCTCTCATCATGGCCACAGATGCCCTGGTATGTGGAACTACAATAGATGATGGTAGTGGTAGTGGATGGGAAGTAGATGGTGACTCGGCTCTTAGCCGGATCATAGCAGCTCTATATCCTAAAGGATAAGTAGGACTAGCAGGTAGTGGTGGAGGTGATACAGGTAATGGTGGTGATAGTATCTGGGGTAGTGGTGATAGTATTTGGGGTAGTGGTGATGACAATGGTGAGAGTGGTGATGGTGGTGGAGTAGGTATGGCAAGAAGTCTAGCAACCTCTGTATTTAAAGGAAGTGATATGGGTGTCTGAGCTCGCACAGACATCCTAGCCGTAACACGGTGTACGGGTGGTGGGATAGAGTAGGCCAAAGCTAGGTGCTCCTCCTCCTCCTCCTCATCCTTGTCCTCCTCAACATCATCATCCTCGTCATCATCAGATGACTCATCATCATCATAGTCATCATCTCCTCCATCGGCAGTATAATCAGTGGGGTCCTCCTCAGGATCCTCATCTGGGTCAGAGTCTGTAATGTATCCTGGTGAGTCGGCAGTAGGTGAGACAGTAGCAGGCAGTGGTTGCTCCTCTGCTGGAAATACATCATCCTTCGGTGACATAAACTCTGGGTATACCGGCTCCGGTACATATGGTACATAGATAGGTGAAGGTGGGTTCTTAAGACCCTTTAGAAAACTAGAAGGGGGGGTTGAATAGTTTGCCGCTTTTTAATTTAATGTTTATGTTTGTTTATGAAAACTTAATTCAATACTTGCACAATATGAACAATATAAATATGTAGAAGCAAATAAAAGATAAGAGTTGGAAAGATCAAACCACAATACAAGGATTTATAGTGGTTTGGTTATGAAGCTCCTCTTTGGCCTACTCCACTCCCTGAGCACCTAACTCGAGAGTTTTCTTCACTATGTCAACAAGCTCCTTTATGGCGGAAAAAACCGTACACAACGTTGCTTATATGAAAACGGTTATAGTCCAGCAAAAAACATATGACCTGGTTCTCTATAACCTTGGCTCTTGATACCGAAACTGAAACACCTTCCAAATTGGGCCGCAGCGGAATATGGGTCTGGGGTGGTACTTCATAGATCAATAGCACAAGATATATATAAGAACGACCATTTGAAAGTCATTTAAAACCGATACATTGGATTTAACAATTTGTTTGATACAAAAGCCCAACGCTTCACTTGTTCGTTGTTCAAATACAAAGATTCTAGTCCATAACAAATGTTTCCCCAAAATGTAATGCAGCCAAATCTTTAATGCATATGACTTCCAAAATAACGACCACCAATGTATCCCTTGTCTTGTACCTCATTGATCTCCTGAGAAAACATGCTTTAAAACGTCAACAATAATGTTGGTGAATTCATAGGTTTGTAAAATGTATAGTGTAGGACCGCAAGATTTCCCCATGATAATGCAACATATGCAAACATCAATGAATGTAAATTAGGGTTCCCTAAGCTCATGACACTAAAGCTCGACATGTATGAATTGCAATATAAATTGTCAACATTGCCCATGATGATGTTCTAACCCGCAACATCATAAATCCGACATGTTATACGTTTGTTTTCCGGCATACCGGTACAGTGAGCATGACTCACTCGAACAGGGATGTCAATCATAAATAGATCTATTTATAATATTCGTGCTCACAACAAGTAATTGACAGTTCTTGATAATAGGCTCAAAGTGTTATCGCTACTTAGGAAAACACGTAATCGTAATGTAAAATGTCCACTTGCGTCCGTTTGTAAAACATGCATATGAATCTCAGCCCAAAACTTGTAAATCATTATAAATGTAAAACGTGAGGCCATGAACTCACCTCGAGCGAGTGAATCGACAATGTAAATCACAAACAGAAAATGCGTCACGAATACGCCCGAATGCAACCTAATTAATTATAGGTCGTATGAGTACTAAGTACTTTGAATAACTAATACCGTATATAATTATATATAGCTACATCACCATCTAATTATATTAGTTAAATAATATTTATAACGTTAAAATGTTCTCAAACATCATTTCTTAGTAACAAATGGATAACTTCTTGTCTCTTTCTTCTAGTCCGATTCTTATGACCACCTTTTCTTATTAAAAGTAGTTATCAAATATTATATTTTTGTATTTTCAACTCTCTGGTGAACAATACTTTTTACTGTTCATGCACTTTTATAAATTTATTTTTATAAATTTAATTAGCGTAAATCTCGTAAAAGTCATATCTTATTCGTTTTAACTCCGATTTTAGTGATTCTTTTGAGCACGTCTTCATAATTAAAAGTTTTATCTAACTAATATATTTTTCCAAAAAGTATCTGAGATGAATAGTGATTTTTACTGTTCATAGTTTATAAAATTATTTTTATAAACTTTAATTATTGTAAATATGAAAAATCCATAACTCCTTCGTTATTGATCGAAAATTTATGATTCTTAAGGTTTTGGAATCCTAAAAATATGTACTTTATGTGAAAAATACTCAATGATGTGGTTTGTAATAGTTTTTATAAAATTTCTTTTATAAACGCGTTTATTATCGTATATCTTGTAAATGACGGATCTTCTTCGTTATAAATTGGTTTTTTGAGTTCTCTACATGCCTATGATCCTTGTAACTTGTAGTATTTTATAAAAATATAAAATAAATACATTATTTTTTGAATTTGACCAGAACCCTTTTGATATTTTTGTTAAAATGTGTTTAAACTTGTTTTGTAACTTTTTAGTTTAGTAACTTTGTTACAATTCCTTTACAACAACTTATACTACATGTCTTACATACTTAAGGTCCTTAGTCCATGATTTGTCCAAATATTATTCAAGATAATAAGATCAACAAGTCCTTATACTTATAAACTTATTAAGTAACTTTTAAAACCACTAGTTTATATATACTTTTTATACATAAACCAAACTTGCACAATACTTACATTTCCCTTCCCCACATGATATTAACATCCATATAACATATGTAAAAGTATACCAAATCATAATCAAGTGTAAAACTCCATTTTATGAGTAAATAAGTTTCCTAGATGGTGATTCACTATATAAAAATTATATACATATAAAATCATAAGTAAAGAGATTAGGGTTTTTAGATAACCTTAATATGATGTGTGATGATGAACAACAAGATCTAAACCTTAGTTTAGATGATAAACTCAAGCTTCTAATACAAAGAAAACCCTAATTTCAATAAGGAAACCCTAACTTTCTTCTTGTTAATAAACCCTTGTAATCACTAAACTAAACCTTCAAACCTTCTTGTAATACCTTAGATATGATGTAGGAATACTTGTATGCGTGGTAAATAAAATTTTATGGATTGTTTAGGTGTGTTTGTAGTGAGCCGTGGGTGGGAGAGTGACCAAGAGAGAATGGGTAAAGTTTTTAGCAAATGAAATGAGGTGTGTGTTTTATCTAAGTCTTGCACTCCATTATAAACTCTAAATATCTCTTAGACAAGATCTTACAAAGTGTAAGAAAAGTGAGGGGGGCGTGGGTGGCTATGTGATTGGAATGGGGAAATTTGAGTGTGTAATTAAACTTGTAAGAACTAGTTAGTAAGACTTTGTGAATTGGTTTCTTGCTAAGGTTTATCACACATGTTAATTTCCAAGTCAAAGTATTATATCTTTGTGTTTTTATCTCCATATATCCGGCCCCATATATATTAGGATGGAAAAATAATAAATTTTTGAGTATTGGGTATAATAATGGGTATTTGGTTGAGTATAGATAGGTATTGGTGCTTCCGGGTATGCCTAAATGTATTTAATTGTGAAACGTAACCACTTTACGTAACCAATAAAAATTAAATATAAAAAGTTGATTATTACTTTCGTAAAAATAATATATTGCTTGCTTGACGTAAACATTTAATTGTTTGATACCCGTTTACGTTGAATGACAATTTTTAGCTTACGCGATTTAGCTTAACGATTAGAATTAAAAGCAAATGCGTACAAGACTAAAAATAAATGGTGAAATAAATAACATCGTACAATGACCTAAAACACGGGGTGTTATAATAGACATCTAGGGAAACGCGATTAGGTTAGAGGAAGCCCAACAATAGGCTTCATACTACCTTGCCATTTGGGTGGATTCCGAATTAATTATTTAATACTTACACATTACATTAACGAGGGTGACAGGCAATAAAAAGAGATAGATTAACTAGGGAGTAGTGCATAATTAGGTAAACACATTTGTTTAACCCTATGAGTTTTTCATCACTTTTACCTTTCTGTAATTAGTATAAAATTAGGAGTAGTTAATTAGTTTAATCAACCCCCTTTCAAACCCAAGATTTTACTTGCTTTCTAAAAAATATAAAAACACAAAAATAATATTCTCTCAACCTGTAAACCCTAGTAAACATACAATTCGAACCTACCCAAACTATTCTCCTAGAGAACGATCAATCCCCCGAGTCTTATCTATACTACACTACAACGATTAGGTACTCTGCCTAGAGGGTTTGTAAAACTTCTGCATTTACAACATCCGCATCAAGTTTTTGGCGCCGTTGTTGTGACAATCCACATTTTTTAGGTCATTTTAAGTTAATAAACTCAAAACTATTTACTTTGAACCTTTACGTGTTTACTTTTACATGAGACCGTTAAGTTAAATCGCGTAAACTGAAAAACAACTTTAAACGTAAACCGGCATTAAAAAAATATAATTTTACGTCAAACATGTGTTATATGACTATTATGAACATAATATTTAAGTTTACATATTTTATTTTTGCGTATGCATCAGATGAAAATTCCTTGAAGCCCTGGTTTCTCAGATATCAGTCTTTTCAGCAACCAAACTCGGAGTCCTTCCTTTTTAGGATCTGAACGAAGTTTCTGCACTTAAGTTTAAGCGGTACCTGCATGACCTCAAGAGTTTGTTCGCATTCATATAGAGTTAGAGATATCTCATTTAAACCCATTTTGTGGGCTTCACTGTCCAACCTTGGTTGAGCTGGAAGTGATTATCTTTCCAGTTGGAACCCACCTAAGACCAATTGTCTTGAAAATTTTACCCGTCGGTTTCCACTTAAGACCAGATCTAGGAGTATAGTTTCTCATGGACAACGGAAGTCTTTTTGATTGAAGACCTATGTCTTTTTGGGATCTGTCTTTCTGGTATCTTGCAAAACTTTTTAGCTTACGGGTTGTATCTTCGTTGTAGTCTTTTGGATGGAACCTAGCACGTGGTTGACTTCATTTTAGGACTTTTGTGACACAGAATCCATGATTTGCATAAAGACACTTTGTCTGACATGTTGAGCAACAAAATTGTTTGTGTTAGAAAAACTTCTAGAATTCTTAGAGTGTTCTTCTTGCGGACGTCTATGTCGTGACGCAAATACACTTTAGATGCATGCCCAATTCACTAGACTTTTGGTAATTGATCCTAAGGTTTTTGGTTAGCTACTATTTGCTGTGCTTTGTGATCTCGCAGAGAGGATCAACCACTAGGTTCTGAATTCCTACTGCTTTTTGTCGTCTTTTTCTTAGCTTCCTCTAGGTAGTGCTTATGACCATGTATTTGAGCTAAACATAGATGAGCCAGTGCAATCATGTGTGAGGTTTTGCAAACACCAGATTCTCTTTCCTTAGGCAAATATTGTGTAGTTACTGGTTTTGACAAATTGTTATTGACATCAACTTGGGAGGCAACCGTTGCTTTAAAAAGATAGTGTTCAGACTTAAAGCAGTGGTTGTCCTACAACTGAATGGTTTCTACGTGGGTGTAAAGCCGGTTTCCTAAGATGGACGATTTTTCAAACTTAGTATTCAACTATTTCCCTGTTATCTCCTTAATCACTTTTTAATGCTGCAATTGCAAACCCTTTTTCCTGAAGGTTGAGCCTTTGAAATTTCTTTGTTTGCATCAAAGAAGTTGTGTGTTTCAGTTCTTAGCTTTATTGTACTTGATAGAATCAAAACATTTCTTAGTAAGCCTTTTCTAAGGTTCATTTTCTTTAAGTAACTTAGCCACTATATGTTCCAAATCGATGTTTATTGTTTCAATTACATTTGTCATGGGTTAACCTTGTCTTCAATACTTGTTACTTTCCAAAAATTGACCATGTTCGGCCTCTTTTTTTAAAGCTTGATTTGCAATTTAAGTTCAAGATTAAAACAATGTGCTTACATTCTTCAGATTGAGCTTTCTTGAGGTACCTTGGATTAGCAAAGGTTGGTCTACCATTATATGTCGAGCATTTGGGTGCTAACATATGAATGGTCTGAATTGACTGATTACGAGTATAAACAATTTCGTTCAAAAACTTTAACTGTTTGTCCATTTCAATCATCTTGTCAATATCTTTTTCTTCCTTAACCTTTAAATCCGAAATGACCTTTGTGTTCTCTTTGAGATAACCTTCCAGTTGTGACTTTGTTAAAAGACTCTTTTTGACTAATTCATCGTGTTTCTGATTGAGAACTGAAATTTCATAGGCTTTAGTTTTCAAACCTTCTTTAATTTCAATGTCTTTTAGAGCTAATAGTCCTAGAGTTTCATTTAACTTTGTTTGAAGAATTTCATAATCAATCGTCCGGTCATTAAAGGCTTTGTACTTCTCAAACTCATTCTGTTTGTTCTGAAGTGCAATCAGACAACTATCCCGACAACTAATAGCCTCCCCCAGAGCACTATTGGTTTCATCAAGGTTAGTTTTGCACTTTTCCAATTCTTGAGTCAATGATGCGTTTGCTTTCTTTAATTGCTTTAAAATCGTTTTGTTTTCCTCAGTATCAAGAGTTAAATTTGCAATTAAATTAGCAAGCGCAGCACGCTCATCAGTACATTCTGCAGCATTTTTCTCAGAATGTTGTCTTTCATTGGCAAACACATTATTTTCATCATTGTTTTGTACCTGTTCCAATGGCGTATCAGTAGAACTTGATTCTGCAGGTAAGACTTCCTGAATTTTTGCCATGAAACCGTAATGTGCTTCCAATTCCTTCTTTTCAATCTCTTCATCTGATACAATCCCACTGCTTGTTTCATCTCCTGAACTTGTAACCGATGATTGGACCTCTTGAACCTTGCACTGTTGAATCTGCAACTGTCTTTCACTCAACTTTTTCAACGTTATCTTAAGCTCTTGCTCATGACTTGCTCTTTCTACTATACATTGCTCAATGGAGTTCATGTTCTGGATGATTGTTTCCTTGAATGTTTGAGCTGTCATTGTAGTGTAATCTCTGAAGATTTCTTTTACTTCTCGATCTGATGAAAAAGATCTTGAATAAATATCGAGAGGCTTTAACAAGTCAGAGTTAATGAACCTTTCAAACTGTACTTTGATCACACTTAGAGCGGATTTGGAATCCATCTCGTGAAGTGTTTCTGCATTGAGAAGTGTTTCTAAGTTATTCATGTGTTGAGATAACTGAAACTTGAAGGTTCTGACACTATCACCAAAGAGTTGTGCAAAAGCTTGTTGATACAATATACTCTGTTGTTCGAGAAGTTGAGTGGTTGATTTAAGTGCATTTAATTTGTTCAAGGAGTTTTCTTTGAAAATCTTTGCTTGTATCTGCAGTTTTTGTATCTCTGGTTCCTCTAACACTGAACCCGAAGATGAAGTATTCTTTGTTCCCATTTTATCGTGAATTATGAAGTGTGAAAGATTTTGTTGGATCTTAAGCAGGTAAAGTGATTGTTGTTGTTGTGGAAAACTATTTTACGGGATTTTACAAGTCTTGACTAAACCGAGAAAATACAAGAGTATTTCGCGGGATTTTACTAAATCAAGAAAACCGTAAAAATAGAATTATTGTTGGTGAAATCGTTGTTGTTGTTGAAGAACTTGAACTTTCGTTAACGATTTGTTGAGCAAAAACGATGAACAGGGAAATTTCTTACAACGAAAGGGCTAAAATTGAAAATTTTGAAAACTAAAATGTTAACTAAAAAAATAACAAATATTAAAGGTTTAAAAATGAAAAAGTTTGAAATTAAAAGGTTTAATATAAGCAAGTTAAAACTTAAATGAAAAAATGAAAACTATTTTAAAGGGAATCTTGCTTTATATATCATATGGTGGGGGGTTTTTGTATATAGTATTGGTTAATCGTTATGTTGTATGTGTTTTAACTTTGGGTAATAGGTGTGGGGCCTAGTGTTTAATTGTTGTTATTTTGTAATTTTAACATACAAAAATTCGTGTTTCCTCCATGGGGACACTTCTTCTACTATTTGTAAATTTTTGTAAAAAGGTTGACGTTTTGTATTTTTGATCTCGCGGATTTACCTCTTCATTCATAACCCATAACACGAATCAAGAAACTAGAAAGAAGAAAAAAGATAAAGATTTAGAGAGTGAGAGAAATGAGAGAAAACTAGAGAGAGAAATTTTAGAAAAAAAGATATTTTGATTAATGAAAACTTAGATATTTTGAAAAAGAAAATATCTATATATATATTTAGATATTTTTAGAAAATATCTAAATATATATATATATACCCCTACAATTTTAATGTATGTGTACGCGCGGGGATATTTTACCTAGGGACCCGGGGCTCGGGTTTTTGTTGGGGGATTAAAAAAACCCAAAACATAATACAATATTAGATTAACTATCGAGCCCGTTTCCCGATATATCTTATTACAAACAGTTAAACTAATTAAAAAGACCGAAGCTCCATGGTCGTAGGAAAGTCTAGTGACCGAGCTTCCTTGTTCGACTCAATAAATTGAGGCTAACAACAAGGACTTGCAATTAAAGGCTAATATTGCGATTTTATTGTGCTGGGGCACGACCGGAAGAAGGGTCTCCGGACGAACTCATGGCAGAACCGGAAGTACTACCAGAGCCGTGGACGTTGTTCACGGACGGCTCGTCCTGTGTAGACGGCTCCGGAGCAGGACTAATACTAACAAATCCGGAAGGGGCAGAATTCACATATGCCATTGGTTTAAGATTCGAACAAGCTACTACAATGAAGCCGTTAATAAAGCTAATAGCGGGGGGGGGCTAGTCTACCGGACTGAAGAAACAAATGGGTGTAATGGAATTTGCAAGCACTGTTGGATTCAGACTTGTGGCCAATCAAAGTTTAACGGCTCTTACATCGCCAAAGAGTCAGGCATGGTTCAGTACTTACACAAAGTAAAAACACTCGCAAAAAGCTTCAAGGAATTTTCCATCAAACAAATACCATGAAGTGAAAATAAGAAGGCAGACGCCCTAAGCAAGATTGCGTCCACAAGCTTCGCGCATCTTAGCAAACAAGTGCTCGTGGAAGAATTGAAGGAAACGTCCATAAATGAAAAGGAAATTCTCGACGTAGTAGAAGAAGAAGGCAACACGTGGATGACACCTATATGCGAGTACCTGGCAAAGAATATCCTTCCGGGACTAAAAGAAGGCCAGAGCGTAGTCGGGAAAGCGGGCCATATGTATACATGATTTAATGAAACCCTATACAAGAAGTCTTTTTAGGACCATAGCTCCGGTGCGTCGGACCACTCCAAGCAAACTACGTCCTAAGATAAATACACGAGGGGTCGTGCAACATGCACTCCGGTCCTAGATCTGTGGTTGCCAAAGTAATCCGAACAGGATATTACTGGCCAACAATGCATATGGATGCACGGAATTTGATAAGGGAATGCAATGACTGTCAAATACACCGTCCCGTCCCAAGGAATCTGCAGCAAAACCTGACCCCCATCACGTCTCCATGGCCATTTTATAAGTGGGGGATAGACATAGCCGGACCTTTCCAGGAAGGTCCAGGTAAAGTCAAATTCTTAATTGTCGCTATCGACTATTTCACTAAATGGATCGAGGCAAAGGCCGTGCAACCATCACCGCATAAATCAAAGTAAAGAGTTCGTATAGGACTACATTGTTTGCAGATTGGGCCTACCAACGGGAAATTATATCAGACAATAGTAAACAGTTCCGTGAATAATTCCATTCAAAGTTCTGGTGTGGAGAAAACTGTGTATCCATCAATTGCTTCGCTATCCGTGATAGACACCCACAAGTGAATGGTCTAGTTGGAAGAGCAAACAGAAGTTTAGGAGAAGGAATAAAGGCAAGGCTTGATGAAAGAAGCAAAGATTGGATAGAAGAACTTCCGCACGTCCTATGGGCCCACCGTACAATGATCAAGTCAAGTAACGGGGAAATACCATTCTCACTAACTTACGGTACGGAAGCTGTCATCCCGGCGGAGATAGGCATGCCAACACTCTGGACCGCGGAGATAGATCCGACAAAAAACAACGAAGCTCTGGGAATGAACTTGGACCTCATAGAGGAAAGAAGGGAGCAAGCAGCAATACAAGAAGCAAAAAGCAAGAAAAAGATGGAAAAATATTACAACTCAAGAGTCCGCGGCACAAGTTTCAAGCCGGGCGACATGGTCTACCGCAGCAATGACGCAAGTCATGCCAGGGACGAAGGCAAACTTGGACCCAAGTGGGAAGGACCGTACGAAGTTAAAGAGTCACTTGGAAAATGAGCATACAAACTCAAAGACTGCAAAGGAAATGAAATGCCGAGGACATGGAACATTTGTAATCTCAAAAAGTGTTATATACATGAAGTGTAAGAATTCGCCCGGCACATACGATGCTCTGGAGGGCAATATCTTTATTTATTCGCATCTTGTAATATTTTGAATTTCAATGAAAAGTGGGGATTAGCTACCCCCACGAGTTTTAAATTTTAAATTATCCTTACTTTGCAAAGTTATATTAATTGTTAAGACGCGCATGCAAGGAGCCATGCTCCACAAAAATATTATCCCGTATAATAAAGGTTGAGCAACCTCAAAATTAGCTCAGGCGCGTAAGAGGTATTGCAAGCCCGGCACTGGGAGAAGTTAAACCCACAATATTCACAAGACTAATCTATTACGAACGTACACAGTAATAAACAAAAGATAGCAAAAATAGCACTAGAAAAAACGTGTTGCGGAAAGACTCAAGAAATCGTCCAATCAGATGTTAAACTTACAAAGTTTAAATATCAATTTTACAATAATAGCCGCAACGCCACATACTGCCATGACATGTAAAATAAATTAAAAACATTAGCCACGAAACAGACCCATGCGCCCGCTCTATCTAGGAGATCATCTCTCTCTCTCCGCAGGCCGCATTCCGAACCTGGGAGACATAGACTGTAACCACCTGTCTTGTATGACATCCAACATTATCGTTTACTCAATAGATACTCTCACATACGCAATCATCACACTATATCAGATCAAGTACCCACAGCCCCACGCACGCGACATATACCTCCACCACTCTGCCCCCAGCCCACCCCATACTACAAGTTCTCGCTAGGCTCGTCCACCTATTCAGGGATCTGCCTTGAATATCTCCTCTACTCCCACCCACCCATCCTATAATGATACCGCTCCTGAGCCGCCACGCGCACACCTGCTCCACACCTCGCACGCTCTCAGCGACCCCCCCCCCCCGGGCTGCTGAAAGTCTGATATCACCGCAGACTATAGTATGAGACCCAATTGTACATGATAGGCTCCTACATCCGTCACCTACATAGTTCTTGTCTTCCGACTAAGACCATGTGCTCACCTATCGTTATCTAATGTGGACATGTGTCTCGAGCGAGGGTAATGAGTGTCCCCACTTGCCGCAGCTAAAGTCATTTGAGTAGATGTGCTGTAGACTCGCTTGACGGAGCTAGTGGAGACGTCCAAAGAAGAGGAGCTCAGTCCTTAGACAGAGATATTATGCGATAGCCACAGATTCTGTTCTTATTTCGCGTGAATCTCCTTTCTCTAGAAGAGATGCCTATCCATTCAAATTCGTTAAGCTATGAAGAGTGAACCTCTGCTCGCGAATACTTCAACTCAAAGATTCAGACTGAAGCGATATACGCCGCTCTGTTCCTCTAGAGATCCTGTCTCTGGACAGTCGCGCTTTGATGCAGCCTTCCGGATTGTTAGGCGGACTGATCGGTCGGAGAGAGTGGGGGTGCTCCTTCCTGGCTGACTCCTTGTTTTGTCTGTATTTGTGTGCGAGTCGCGTATCGCCCCCACATATCTTGAGACTCTCTTTTCTCCCTGCATTACCATCTGGAATCCTACGAGCTCCGGCCCATAGAGAGCATGAGACCTCTTCTCAGAGAGTGAGTAGTAGACGTGTATGTTTTTTATGGTAAGTCGGGGGACTTAAAAAACATTATATTAACAAACACTAGATAGGGTGAAGTTCTATCACTGTGCATATATTTGTTTGTCTCACAGTTTGACCATACATACGAATCATGCTATGTAGAGCTCAAGATCAAAGAGAATTAGAAGTTGTATCATGTAGAGTATATCAAAATTCCCCGTGCCAAGCGATTCGCAGGATAACATTCCATCACGTGTGCTCTCAAGTTCGGATATAGCTACGATTGTCCAACACCTACGGCCTGTGCTGTCACTGCTGATGTTCTATCTTTGTCTCGTTTTAAATCAGTCCCGAGCCTCTCATCAGCAAATGAGAGTGGATACTCTGCTAGAGGATTAAGAAGTTAAGTAAAAAAATCTCCATACCAACAACGGGCCGGACATAAAAAGTCATACCTCAAGAAAGCAAGTCCATCTCCTCTCGGAGGACAGGGAGGAAATTCAAAGTTCCTTGGCTTGAATCTACAAGCAGCTATGGGATTATCATCAGGCAGACTTAAGGGTAAGTTGCGCGGGAATCAAGAAGGGAGATGTCAGTCTCCTTCTATGAAACAGCACTCTTAAGAACCGACACTTACTGCACTCATAGATGTTTTCTTCCTCGCTCAGTCAAAACGGAAATACTGATTCAAGACGACGCGGAAACCTCCGCGGACTCCGTCTTCTTGTCTCCTTCACCTCAAAGACTTCAACCTAGCAATTCTCAACATCCATTTTCTTAGAAGCACACCCTAAGCGTCATACATAACCCGATAGATTTCTTCCTTTGAGTTCCAGCTACATGTTCAGTACGAGACCTCACCTCCGACCAACGGGCAAATCTGTGCTGCGCCTGACCCCACATTAAACTCAGTTTCAACACAGTTGGTCTATATCCATATTCCGTAGACCCTGGTTCGCGAAGGAGGAGAAAAAGGAGGAAAAAACCATTGAAGGGGGTTTGTAGGGGGCAGACGACTCGATCCACCTGCGTTGCGGCGAAGTAAAAGTCCTTCTCTTACCCTACCTTACCATTTATATTAAACCTTAATCAACCTTTCATCATCTCTTCAAGTCGCCGCTGTGCCCGTTAAACAACAGTGATCGTTGGGTGATATTACAGCGAGGATTATACCAACGTTTGAAGCTTTGAATTTAGTGCGAACGTCTCGTTAGATCGATGTCAAGCTGACATGTTTGACGTTGTCTCAAGCTGGTTAGATCGGCCCATGTCAGGACATCGACGCCCGCATGCATCTTACCCATGCTGGAAGTCACTTGCGTCAGCAGCCAGTTATATAGAGGAGGCATCCGCAAACATGGTAACTGGCAAAGAAAAGAAACAATGACAACAAGGAAAATATATGGTAAGTAAAGACAAATTAATAAGGGACAAGCGTACACATAACCTTGCACTGGTAAACCTTAGCATGGAAGTCCGCTGAGAACCTGAGTAAGAAGGCCCCAACTGCAATAGGGAAACCTCCGGATAGTCCGATCTCAAACTTGCAAGTGACTTTCCACAGTCCCGGAAGCTGAGGAGCTGGATTGATTACCCTCTATACTTTTCAGTCAGATCGCATCTTCTGGAATCCATTAAATCTAAGTACAGCTGCCCAATAAGCAGTATAACATTCTCTTCCGCTAACAACATTGTCTTTCCGCAGACGGAAGCGAGAGAGAAACGTCAGGACGCGACTCCACCGATACAACCTTCTTGTATCTGTACCATAGCAAAGGAGCGTCCAGAAGAGACACGAAGCAATGTTTTATGCTATCAAGCAGCTTTCACTTGCTCTTCCCCTTCTGAACCATCTCGCCTGCACCTTCGGGGGTCAGCAGTCTCTGATATAGTCAAGCAAAACACATATTGCAGAAATAACATCAAAGATTAAACCCCATAAAAATAATATAACACAAAAAAAATCCCCACCGAAAGGAAACTTCACCCACCCGTTTTATCGGGTCTTTCAAATGCTGGATAAGTGTTCTCATTAAATGGATAATAGAGGCTCAAACCCACAAGAGCTAAAAAACACTCCGGATCCGCCGGGAGAATGGAGCTTTAATTAGCAGAAGAAAGGACCTGTATCGGTCTGCTCTTGACGACGCTGATAAGATGGGGAGGGAGCTGGAGCCTTCTTCTATCACCGCCTCCCATATACAAAGGGACGGAGATAGGGAATACCTTAGAATCAACCCAGAAAAAGTGGTCCGCCCAATTCTTAATAGAGTCCGGGGGTTTAGAGAGACAAGAAGGAGCCGATAAGGAACGCTTCGCAAACGAAAACAATCCGTCACTATATATACGTGTGTAGAACGCACGGAAAACAGCTACCGATGGAGCGAGATTAAGTACGCGTGTCAAAACCTCGAAATGAGATACACGAGCAGCACCGAAGGGGGATAGTTGAGAAATGTGTATACGGAAATGTTTGAGAACAGCTACAAAAAACTTGGTAAGAGGAATCCTATAGCCACAATAATCGAACAACCTAGTGTAGACACCCACTTTACCCTCAGGAAATTGGGTGATAGTCCTATCCCGCCCCGGAGCGGTAGGATGAACTTCATCAGGAATATAATAACTATTGCAAAAGCTTTCTACCATCTCTCGGGTCATAATGGAATGTTTATTAGCCATTTTTGAAGAAGACAGACTAAGATAAATGCTAACCTGAATCTCGAAAAACTGTAAGAACGAGGAAGGCAACGCGCGGATGTGGAATAAGAAGTAAAAGCTCTAAGAAATCAACAATGGCGGTGGAAAGATTTTGAGAAGAGAAAAACAGTAAAAATGAAGGTGGTATTTATACTTTGGGTATATTTACTCCTACCGATACTTGGATGACGCCACGTGTATGCCACTTGCCTAATCAACGTTGGAAAAGCGCATGGGAAACTGGTAAAAGGCTGTCACTAGCCAACAGGTAAAAGGACAGCAACGCTCCACGTCACTGAAGCGTCACCAACCCAGAAGCGGTACGGCATAAAAATAGATGACTCCAGGAGGAAATAAAGTAGCCAAAAGTCTAGCATTGATCACCGCACGCAGGACATGATCCGCAGGCAATATCATACTAGACTGGGGGGACTTGATGACGTATACTAGGTGTACCAAGCCTCTGGGCTTGGGCCACATTATTACTCGGGCTTTTGGGCCCAACCTGTCAATAACGGGCCATAGTAAAACCCAATCTCGCGTGGGCCACGGCCCGAACCCAGCGATCCGTCCGCGGATCCAGTTATAGACAATCCGTCCGCGGATCCACCTATAGGACGACCCGTCCGCGGAAAACATCCGCATCCGTTCAACACGATTATCGCGGATCCTTGCCCGACAAGGGACCCACTCTGGCCACTACTAAAGTAACCAAAATACTAGGAAACCCTAGTACTAGACACCTATAAATAGGGATCACAATACACCCCAAAAGGTACACAATTATTCTTATCCTCTCTGACATATACTCTGACAATATGAATACTTACTCTCACGCCGGAGTCTAATCGTGGGGTCCGTCCCCACGGTAAGGCTAACGGTTTACTTTTAATTGTGCAGAAAATCATCACTTGCTCTTGCTCTAGACAAGATCAAGCATTCAAGTCCATATGGAGGCCCGACCGCGACAAAGGGATCTTCGACACCATCACAAACCGACACAATTTTGTACTAACAAGTGGCGCCATCCGTGGGACGCTTACGCAACTACAATTCTCTAAAAAAAACTCACCATGGGCACTCACGAACAAATCACAAACAATCCCACGTCCGCTGTGAGGAACACAGGGGGAAGGAATGGTCCCCATGTCCTTTGAGGAACCTATGTCTGATGAGTTCTTAGGGAAATGAGCGACAAAAATTATTCACCAACTCTTACCACAGCATCAAACGCCGAAAAGAATACAAAAAGAAAAAGACAGAAAACAAACTCACAGCGTGAAGCACGACTTATCTAAGGCGAAGAGTCCGGATTAAGATAAGAACCGTGAAATCGCACTACTCTGAATCCAAACACCCACTGCCAGAACAGAGAACCCAAAAGAAGCACGGAGCATGTATTCCCGAAGCCCATCACCACACCCAGTGTTTTTACAAAAGGCTTAAGAAGAACAATCCCCTTCAACCGCGCTACCCGGCCACGGAAAGAAGGAGGCGTGTTTTAAAAGGTTGATAAAAGACCAGCTACCCATCCCGCACTCCTGATAGTTGTCAACGGAGTCCCCAAGCAAAAAGAACTGAAGTAGAAGCAAGAAGGCATCAACAAAAGGGAACAACATCTCATATCGACAGCCAATCATTCAAAATTGAAGATAGTGAAGGGGGTCACTAGAAATCTAAGGTCAAGAAGGCAAGATCAAACACCTAAGAAGATGATCTCTCTCTCCAGCCTAGTACATGTGAGGAATGAAATCTTACACCTCGGATCCGCATTATAGTCTCTCGAGGACTAGAGATGCCCAGCCATGATCAAAACAACGATGGAAGTGAGAACTGGAGGATCACTTAAAGTTATTTCATTCCCGCAAAAACATAAGGTTGGGCAATTGCCGAACCATGGTGTCACAAGTTCAACTCCAACCCACACCGGACTGCCAGAGTTTGGCTTGACAAGCTAAACCAAAAGAGTCGATTGATCGCTATGAAATCTAAGACATCGTTCAAAAGGAAAACTATCATCACAAACAAAACACATCAGGATCCGATGGAGATACATCACTCAAGCAAAGAGACGGATAATCTACTGAAGACCTACATGGAAAGATATATGGGGCAGAAGTCTTAGACGTATAAGGATCTCCGAGTGCCTGAGATTCTCCGGGTTTATGCACGGAATAAAACCCTCCTGGGCGTAATCAAAGGCGTCCCCCTAGTATGGGAAATAACCCATCCTTCTCGTCCATGAAAGTCCATTCTGAAAATATGACTTCATGGAAAATATAACTCGAATTTCATCAATACGAGGCATAACACGAACGAATGCATGCAGCTGAGAAAGCAAAAGATAAAGACAAGGCCGGAAATTGTTGCAATTCATCAAGAATTAAAACAGAACGCAAGACGAAAGCACCGAAAAAAGGTGACGCGTCCGAAAGGATAAACCTCTGACTAATACTAATGATCCAACCATGGGAAAGAGTTGACCAAGCCCCAGGATTACCCAGAGCTTCCTCCGAGACGGCAATGTTCTTTTCCACCTCTGAGGGAACAAGACCGGGACGGAGGGCCCAAGATCATCGAAGCGAAATGGGCGGACATTTTGTGCATAGGTATATATTGACGCTGGCATCCTCAGAAGTCTTGTATGAAACATTTACCATCAAAAAACTCCAAAACTCCCGCAAAGGAGATAAGTGATCAAATGTTTTGGCCACCTATCACCCTTATCGGATTCATGAGAGAACCTATTGGCCACTGGGCCCGATAGCCCTTGCTATAAAACTAGGTGGATGAAGTACATCCACCTCCGCAGGAGAATTTACATGGTCATCAGATCCACCATACGCAACACAATGAAATTAAAGGACAGGCCGAGCATAAGGAAAATCCGCGATGTACCATCCACAACACACGGAATGTTAAAATTTCCCGTTAAAGGCGGCACAGTAACGCTACAGAGTAGAATCATCCCATCGAATTGCTAGAAAAAAAATCTCCGGACCTAGTCAATACGAATTCAACCGCCAAAAACCAGGTACGGAAAGAGAAAATAAATATAGCAAATCCAAACCGGAGTACCCAGAACAGAAAGACATTTGCCATAGGAATCAACATTAACAGAAAAAAGGACGCAAAGAACGTATTTCCTTGCACAAACCAAAACTTGGATATTTTCGCCTGGAAGTTAGCTGATATGACGGGTGTCCCACGAAACATTGCAGAACACCGCTTGAATATCCGGGAGGGATATTCACCAGTCAGGCAAAAGAAAAGAGGACAGGCACCGGAAAGAAATAAGATAATCCAAGAAGAGGTGAAAAATTAGTGGATGCCAGAATAATGAAAGAGGTCCATTATCACAGTTGGCTCTCTAATCCGGTAATGGTCAAAAAGCATGACGGAACCTGGCGAATGTGTGTAGAACTTCAAAGAACTTAAACAAACAGCATGCCCCAAAGATTGTTATCCATTACCCAAAGAAATAGACTGGAAGCGGAAGTCCCTCTGTGGGATTCTTTAATGCTTCTTAGGATCATACACGGGTACCACCAAATTAAGATGGGCAAAAAGGATGAAGAGAAAAACTGCGTTCATGAACAATCCAGGGGATATTTTGCTATTTCCTAAGATGCCATTTTTCGTCTCAAAAAATGCCGGGTCAACATATCACAACGCTTAGTGGATAAGCATTCCAGAGCATATTTGGATTTACCTAGAGGTATATGTCGATGACCTGGTAACAGAGCCTCAACGGAAGAAGAAATCATCCGAGACATAAAAGAAACATTCAAAACCCTTCGACAGATAAACATGAAATTGAACCCAAAGAAGTGCACCTCGAATGCCAATGAAGGAATGTTCTTAGGTTATCAATAGAAACACCACGGTTTAAGGAGCAGTCCGATAAAGCAGACGCAGTCCTTAGCTTGCCATCTCCGAGATGCATCAGGACGTGGCCAGAAGCTAAATAAAGTTTACAAGCTTAAACCAGAATCTTGTCAAAACTCGCCACAGAAAAATCTTTACCTTTTTTCAAAACCTTGACATCCCCCAAAAAATGCAAAAAAAAGAGCGATTTCAATGGGACATCGGAACCGAAGAGGCCTTCAAGCAAATGAAATAAACTTATTGAATAACTCCCCAACACTGACCGCATCCAAGGGAACATGAAGAATAATCAGTTACTTGCTGCAGCAAAAAGAAGCTATTAGTGCGGTCTTGAAGACGGACAAGAAGGCAGGCAATACCAGATAATTGTAAGGGCCGCCTCTCCGAGGGCCCAGAATAGTCCACTATACTTCCTATGGAAAAAGTTGGTGTAGACCCTTGCCTCAGTGCAAGTAAAAACGGATGAAAAGATACATCCAATCAAACCCACGTCGTGTAATAACGCATCAACCGATAAAGCAAAACTGTTGTCAAGTTCGGAAAATCCGGAAGGAGCTGAAGTGGAAAGTTCGAGTAGAAGATATGACATCCAATATAGACCAAGGACCGCAATCAAAGGCCAAATATTGGCAGATTTTATTGTGAACACCGGAAGAAAGACCCCCCTCCGGACGAACTTCGTGGCAGAACCACCGGAAGTACTACCGAGCCGAGACATTTTCATAGACGGCTCGTCCTGCGTAGACGGCTCCAGGGCAGGACTAATACTAACAAATCCGGAAGGAGGCAGAATTTACATATGCCATGAGGTTTAGATTCGAGGCCACTAACAATGAAGCCGAATATGAAGCACTAATAGCCGGTCTCCGGATCGCAGAGCAAATAGGTGTAAAGAACTTGCAAGCAAACGTTGACTCAAGGCTTGTATCCAATCAAGTTAACGGCTCTTACATCGCCAAAGAGTCCAGGAGCATGGGTCAGTACTTGAACAAAGTAATAAACACTCGCAAAATGCTTCAAGGAAATTTTTCCATCAAACAATACCACGAATAAAACAAGAAAGCAGAACGCCCTGACAAAGATCCGTCCACAATTTCGCGGCATCTTAACAAACAGGTGCTCGTGGGAAGATTGAAGGAAAAGTCCATAAATGAAAAGGAAATTCTTGACGTAGTAGAAGAAGAAGGTAACACATGGATGACACCCATATATGAGTACCTGACGAAAGAAATCCTTCCGGAGGATAAAAAGAAGGCCAGAGCGGTACGTCGGAAAGCGGTCAGGTATGCCACGATCAATGGAACCATATACATGAAGTCCTTTTTAGACCATGCTGCGTGTCGACGGACCACCCAGGCAAACTACGTCCTAAGGAAATAATGAGTAGGGTCGTGCACATGCATTCCCGGCCCTAGATCTGTGTCGCCAAAGTAATCCAAACAAATAATTTACCTTCAACAATGCATATGAATGCAGACTTGATAAGGAAATGCAATGACGACAAATACACCGTCCCGACCCCAAGGAATCACGCAGCAAACGTTAACTCACCATCACGTCTCTATGCCTTTTTATAAGTGGGGGATAGCATAGACCGACTTTTTCCCTCCGAAGGTCCCGGGTAAAGTCAATTCTTATTGACGATATCGACTATTTCATAAAAATCGAGGCAAAGGCCGATCAACCATCACACGGCATATCAAGTAAAGAAGTTCGTATGTAACAACATTGTTTGCAGATTTGGCATACAGGGGAAATTATATCAGAACAATGGAAAACATTTCCGGGAATAATCCATTCAAAGATTGGTGTGAGAAACTTGCATGCCGTCAATTGCTTCGCTTCCGTTAAACACCCACAAGCAAATGGTCTAGTTGCAAAAGCAATAGAAGTTTAAGAAGGAATAAAGGGCAAGGCTTGATGCAAAAAAGCAAAGATTGTTAGAAGAACTTCCCCACGTCCTATGGCCCCACCGTACAATATCAAGATCAAGTAATGGGAAACACCATCTCACTGACTTACGGCACGGAACTGTCATCCCGCGGAGATAGGCAACCCCCCCATGCCAACACTATACCCGGACCGCGAGATAAATCATGCCAAAAACAACAAGCTTTGGTAATCAACTTGGACCTAAGAAGAAAGAAGGACAAGCAGCAAATACAAAAGCAAAAAGCAAGAAAAAGATGGAAAATATTACAACTCAAGAGTCCGCGGCACAAGTTTTAAGTCGGGTTAACATGTCTAACCGCAGCAATAACAAGTCATGGCGAAGGACTAGGCAAACTTGGACCCATATAGGAGTGCCCGTAACAAGTTAAAGAGTCCATTGGAAATGTAGCTTACAAACTCAAAGACTGCAAAGGAAATGAAAAGCCGAGGACATGAAACATTTGTAAACTCCAAAAAGTGATATATACATGAAATGTAAAACCGACCGGCACATACGATGCTCCGCGGGCAACATCTTATTTATCCGCATTTTGTAATATTTTGAATCAATAAAAATTGGGGATTGGCTACCCCCCCACGAGTATTAAAATCTAAATGTCTTTACTTTCAAAGTTTATTAATTGTTACGATGCAAGGAGCATGGCCCATAAAAATATTATCCCGTATAATAAAGGTTGAGCAACCTCAACATTAGCTCAGCGCGTAAGAGGTATTTGGCAAGCCCCACCTGTAAATATCCCACAAATATTCACAAGACTATCCTATTACGAACTACACCAGTAAAAAAACAAAGAACAAACCATGCACTCAAAAACGTGTTATGGTACGGACCTACACGAATCCGTCCAAATAAGATATTAAACTTACAAAGTTAATGTCAATTTACAATAAAAGCCGCAACGGCCACATACGGCCACGACATACAAAATAAATCCAAAAACAAAAACAAGCCGCTATAACAAACCACATGCGGTCACGGCAAAGTTTCAAAACGAGGATCTTCAAGTTTGAGGCATACAAACGAAGCTCCCTAAATCTTCAACCGTGTCCAAGTCCCTCAACATCGAGAGATACCCACAAGAATGCTAGCCGACACTCAAAAACTGTTAGGATACGAACCTAAACACTAACCTCCAAATAAGAAAATTAAACTTACAAAGTTAATGTCAATTTACAATAAAAGCCGCAACGGCCACATACGGCCACGACATATAAAATAAATCCAAAAACAAAAACATGCCGCTATAACAAACCACATGCGGTCACGGCAAAGTTTCAAAACGAGGATCTTCAAGTTGAGGCATACAAACTATGCTCCCTAAATCTTCATCCGTGTCCACTCCTCAACACAAAGAGATGAACCACTAGAAGTGCTAGCCTACCCAGCAAGTTCCTGAGAGGACAAAGGATGAAAACATATCTACACCATCACCTGACGCAGAGCTGCGTAAAACATGCTTTTTTCGCAGCCTTCGCAACAGTATGAACTTAAGAAAGCAAAGGATAAGAGGTCACCCGCAACGACCATTTACAATCACAGATAGATAGGAACAGGAACTGCTCAAGCACGTTGAAATGAGCACTTTCAGGAAGATTCCAAAAGGACCGCCATAAAAAACAATCTAAGACCTCATCCATCCCGATTCTTTTCTACTTCAACAAATGAACCAAGGAAAAATCCAACCTCTTCAAAGCTCATAAACACTAATATAAAATAAAACCCCCAAACCACCCACAAAACCACCTTACCAACCAAAAACACCCCCCCCCCCTACTCACCAACCCAAACCCCCCATACCCCTCCACACCCCGCTTTAAACCCCACATACAACCCACCCTTCCCCCATTACCCACCTTAAAACCCACCCACCGAAACCCCCCCCCACCCCACCCAACCCATATTTCCATACCCCCCAACCCACCATTACCAAAATAACCCACCCCAACCCCCACCTACCCCCCCACCCAACACCCACCCACCCTACCCCCACAAATACCCCTAACCCCACGCACCACCCCCAACGCCCCCGCACCCCCCCGCACAACCCAACCCTATTTAACCACAATTACACATAAGCCCCCACCCCAAAGCACCCCCCCCCCTCGAACAACCTATACCAAACCCACCCAACCGAGCCTCCCACCCCACCCCCACCAATTAACCAAACCACAACCTCCGCCCTAAACCCGAACCCCCCCCTACCCCCCCCCACCCCCAACCCCCCCTTGAATCTTAACCCCCTTACCACCCACCCAACCGTAACCTACCCCCGACCCCCCCACACCCACCACCTAACCAAACACCCTCCCACCACCAACCCTACCAGACCCGCCTCCTTACCAACCCCAACCACCACCAACCCCCCCACCAGCCCATACCACCACGCCCACATACCAACCCCAAATACCCACCCCTTACCTCAATTCCCAAACCCACCAACAACCCCCCCCCAAATAAACCCACCCTACCCCCACCCCCCCCACCCCCCCCCATGCCGCCCGACCACCAAACCCCTACCCTCTTACCAACCCCACACCCCCACTACCCCACCCA
Organism: Tanacetum coccineum; assembly: GCA_026074375.1. Taxonomy (NCBI): domain Eukaryota; kingdom Viridiplantae; phylum Streptophyta; class Magnoliopsida; order Asterales; family Asteraceae; genus Tanacetum; species Tanacetum coccineum. The sequence continues at coordinate 34,379 of BQNB010014320.1, forward strand.
CCGCCCACCACCCCAACCCCCACCACCACCACCGCCCCACCGTTAAATACACACCACTTACCCCTTACCACCCCCTCACCTAACCACCACAAACCCCCCACCACCCACCCACCCCACCCAAACCCCCCCACCACCTCAACCCCCCCACCCATACCCCCCAACCCACCGCTAACCACTCTTACCACTTAAAACCCCACCAAAAACACCGACCAAAACCACGAACCCCCCCCCCCCCCCCCCATACCCAAACGCACCCCATAACCCTAACCCACCAACCAAGACCCCCCACCGCCCCCATCAAAACCACCGTATTACCAAAACTTACCCCCCAGCACCCCCGGTACCCCCCCCCCCAAACACCCCTCCACCAACCACCAACACACACCACCACCCCCCCCCCCACTACCACCCCTAACCCCCCACCTTACCACTACCCACCATCTAACCCTTACCCCACTTACCAACCCCCACCTTAAAAACCACCACCCAAACCCTTACCCCCCTGTACCGTTACCACCCCCATACCGCATCCTAAAAACCCACCGACCCCCCTACCCCCACTCACCCTCTCCCCCCCCCCCCCCCGATAACCCCACCCCGCCAACCCCACTTTAACCCCCCCCACACACAACCCTCCTTACCCTACACCCAAACCCCCAAATACCCCCACCCGCACCACCCCCCAACTTAAATACGTACCCTACCGTAACCTCCGCCCACCACCACACCAATAACCTCAACCCGAACCTTAACCCACCACCACCATTACCACCCTACCCCCACACACACCACCACTAAAACCCCACCAAACACACCCACCAAACCCCCCCCACCCCCCCACCCAACCCCTTATACCCAAACCCACTCACAAACACCCTCAACCACCCCACGAACCCACCGTATAACCCCACACTTAACCCCCAAACCGATAACCCCCCCCCCCCTACCACCCCAAAACCCCCCCCACCCCTACACACCACACCTACCCCACCCAGCCACCCAACCATTCACACCCACCCAACCACCAAATAAACCAACCCCCCCCCAACCCTATTACCCACCCTCTTACCCACCAACCTCCCACCCCACCGAACCACCTTACACGCACCTACCCCACCACCACCAAAACCCCTCCCAATTACCCCCCCACACACCACTCCCACCCCGACCAAACCCCCTTACCCACCTCACCACCACCCCTACCCTAACCAACCACAACCCCACCTACCCCCACCCCACCTAATACCCCCCTCATAAACCCACCCCCTTAATCTTACCCACTTACCTCTTACCCCCTTACCCATAACCCCTTAACCCCTCACCACCCCACCCTCCCCCCCCACCCCCCAACCCCCCCCCAATACCACCCTACCCCACCCCCCCACCGTCCACCGCAAACCCACCACCCCCGCTTACCTAACCTCCCACCACACCCACCCCCCTTAACCACCCCTACCCTTACCCAACCCCACGACCACCCCTTACCCCCCTCACCTTACCACCCAACCCCAAACCCACCCCCACCAACCCGACCAATAACACAAACCCCTACAACCAATAATACCACCCGCCCACCATAACCATACCCCCTCTTAACCGCCCTATACCCCCCCCCTACCCTTAAACCCCCCCCAGAACCCCTTACCTTAATACACCCACACCGCCCAACACCCACCACAACCCCCACCCCCACCCTACTCACCACCTACACCCCACCACGAACCCCACCACACGAACCTCCCCAACCCCCCCAACACATTTACCCTCCCTACCCCACCCCCTCACCCACCCCATTACCCCTCCCCCCCCCCCTTCCGACCAACCACCTACCTAAATACCTACCCGCACCCCCTTAATACCCCCCCCCCTCTTACCACAACCACGCAACCGCTCTTACCAACACCCACTTACCCAACCCTAACACCTACCACCCACCTCCTCCACCCCCACCCAAAACCCCAACCTACCACCACCTTAACCCCACCCCCTACACACCCACCTCGTACCCCAGCACCACACCAACCCCAAACCCCTACCGAACCCGCAACCACCCCCCTTAACCCATATACCCCCCGCCCTACCCCCCCCCCCCGACCCTCCAACACCTTTCCCCACCCCAAACCACCCCCCCCCCTACACCCTACCCCACAAACCACCCACCAAAACCACCAACCCCCAGCAACCACCTTACCCACCAACCACCCCACACCACCCCCTTATAACCACCCCGACCCCCCCCCCCTTTAAACCACCCTCCCACACCACCCTACCCCAACCCAAACCCCCCGCCTACCAAAGCCCACCCCCCCACCCAACCCCAACCGTCCACCCCCCCACACCCCCACCACCCCACACCTTTACCTAACCTAAACCACCTTACTACCACCTCTTACCTAACAACACCACCTCCCATACCCACCACCCACTCCACCAACACCAAAAACTTAACCATCCCCTATACCACCGACCCGCAACCAAACCACCAACCCACCCGCCCCCCCTCCCTCCAAAAAAAAACCCCATATATAACCCACTTACCGACCCACCCAACCACCCATCCCCCCTTAACCAAACCACCCCCACCCCCGCAACCCCCCCACACCTACCCACCCCCCCAACCATCTACCCCCCAACCCACCAACACCCACAACATACTTACCACCCTACCCCACGCCCCCAACCTCAACCCCCCCAACCCCAACCGTCCCCCCTTTAACTTACCTACCACAACCACCACCAAACCCCCCCACCCCAACACCAATAAACCCCCAAAACCCTCTTAACCCCACCGCACCCCCTAGACCCCTCACAACACCTACCCCACCAAACCTTATACCCCCAACCAAAAAAACCACACCTTACCCCCCCCACCCACAAACCCACACCCCTCCTACCCCACCCCCTTATACCAACCCTTACCACCTCCCTTACCCCGCGACACCTCAACCAAACTTACCCCCCACCAAACCCTACTAACCAACCCCGCTATTACATACCCAACACCCACCACCCCCAACCAAACAAACCTACCCCTTACCCACCAACTTACCGCACAACCCACTACCGAACCCCCCACCCCCCACCCAAACCCCACCCTCCTTTTATTACCCCTAACAACCCCACCCCCCCCCCCCCGCCTTAACCTAAACCTACCCACCCCCCAAAACCAACCACCCAACCACATAACCACCTAACCCACCCCACCACCCTACCACCACCCGACCCCTAACCCTAACCCATATACTTATACCACCCCCGCAACTTAAACCAACCCAACAAAACCCATACCCCCCCCCCACCATTACCACCCTACCCCCACCCCCATACCACCCCCGACACTTAAACACCCCCCACTCTAACACAACCATATTACTTAAACCATACCCCTATAACACCGATTACCACCTCACCACCCCCTACCCCCCCCACCCCCCGACCCCACACCGCCCTACAGCCCTCTTACCCTACCACCACCCCCCCCTAAAACCAAAAACCTAACCCCCCCAAAACCCACCACCTACCCCAACCAACCACCCAAACCCAACCCTACCACCCCCTGAACCCCCCAAACCCCACCTAACCCACCAAACCCCCCCCCCCACCCATACCACCAACCCCTACCCCGGAAAACCCGACCATATCCCTCTTCCCACCGCTAACCCCCCCCCACCCACCTCCCCCAACCCCCCTCGCCACCTCCGCCCCCCCTTAACCCGAAAACCCAAACCCCCAACCTACAACCCTAATACCTACCCCCTCACCGACTCCCACCCACCCCAAACCCCTCAAACCAACCCCATATACCGCAATAACCCCACATACCCACCGCTTACCACCGACCACCTACCAACTCCCCGCCGCCAACCACACCTCGATACCACACCTACTCAGGACCCCCCCACCCTCTAACCTCCCCCAAGAACCTCCCCACACCCCACCCCAATAACCTCCCCCCAACCCTCCCCCCATACCTTGTACCCACCACCCCAACCCCCCCATACCCACACACCCTTTACCCTCATCTTACCTCCCACCACCAACAAACCCCTCCCGCCCACCCACATCGACAACCACCACAAACCCCACAAACCAGCTCTACCCACCTCACTCGACCACCCACCCACACCCCCTACCCCCTTACCACCTACCACTACAACCCCACTATACCTACCAACCCACCCACCCCTTCCTACCCCAACCCCTTTACCACCACCCACCCACACCACAGAACCCCCACCCCCACAACCAACCCCCACCCACTCTTACCCCACCACCCAACCCCCTACCTCCACCCCCCCCCCACCCCCCAACACCGCAAAAACCCCCCCCTTTTACCAACCGCGCGCCCCCCCACCCTACCAACCATACCCCAACCCTAACCACCGTCGCTTACCCAACCACTCTTAAAACAACCTTCCCACCCCCCACCCCACCCCCCTTAACCCCAACCCCACCCCCTATTTACTTATACCTACCCCCCCCCTAACCGGCACCACCATATCCCATTACCTCACCACCTCCCCCCTCTACACCCCCCATACACAGCCCCTAACCCATCCAACAAACCTCCAAAAACCCCCACACCACCCCCACCACACCCGCTACCATACCAACAACCTCTTAACCACCACCAACCACCACACCACCCCTCCCTACCACCAATACCACCCACCGCGTCACATAACCCCCCACCCCAGCCCCCCCACACCTACAACCATCCACTCTTACCGTAACCGCAACCCCCGGTACCCACCCTAAAAACCCCCCATACCTACCCCTTACCTAAACACCCAGTACTTAACCCCTATCCCCCTACCTCGCAACCCCCCCCCCCCCTTACCCCCCCCAGAACCACCGACCCCTTATACCCGACCCCTTACCCAACCCAACAATAAACCCTACCCCTACCATACCCCCCCACAACCCTAACACCATACCCAAACCCTACACTACCGCCCACCTACCCAACTTACCCATATACCCTTAACCTAAACACCAGCCCCTCCCCCCCCACACCCCCAACCAACCCAACCACCACCTTAATACCACCCCCCCCCCCCCCGCACCTACCCCCCCCCCGCGGCCCCCCCAACCCACTTACCACCAAACCCCCGACCTTTACACCCCAACCACGCCCACCCCCCACCCCACCACCATCCCAATCTCACCCGGGGGGCTAACACTAACCCCCCTACCACCCCCCCTAGACTTACCCCCACCCACCACAACCACTTACCGCCCCACCCGAACCCCCTCTTACCACCCACCTAACCCACCCCTCCACCACCATACCACAACCTACCCTTACAATGACCCCCCCACCCCCTACCAAACACCTTTAATACCAACCGACCCCCCATTGAACCCACACCAACCAAAGCCCCCCTTACCACATAACCCAACCCCACCACCCTCCCCGCCACCACAGAACCACCAACCACCAACCCCCCCCCCACCCCCTCTTACCTCCCCCCTCTACCCTAACCCCACCCCGACACCACACCCCCCCCCCCACCACCCCACCCACCGCCACCCCAACCTGCTTACCACCCCCCAACCCCGCCCGCCCCCCCTCACCCCCGCAACTTAACCACCTGTATACCATAACCACCAACCCAACCACCAAACCCCGAACCAAACCTCCCTTACCAACCCCAACCTTAACAGACCCAAACCCGCACCTTTCCCTCTCACCCCTAAACCCACCTCCACCCCCACCATAACCAATACCAAAACCCTTACCCCCCCCCCCAAACCACCTTGGCCCCACCCGGCCACCAGACCCAACCAAACCCCCAACCCCACACATAAAAACCCCACCCCACCTCAACCAACACCATACCCAACCATCCCCCCCCCCCGCCACCAACCCCAACCACCACCCCACCTAACCCCCCGACAAAAACCCCCCATTATACCCCCACCTACCGACCACGCCCCCCCCACCATAGACCCTAACCAAACCACCAAAATCCCACCCACGCCCCCTAAAAACCACTTACCCCCACCCACCGCCTGGGGGGGGGGGACCCCCAACCACCCTACCCGCCCGGCACACAAGGCTGCAACGCCACCGCCTTACCACCGGGTCCCAATACCCCTCACCCCCTACCCCCACCACCTAAAACCTTACCGACCCCTACCACACACCCACCCCCCCCATACCATTCCCCACCCAACCAAACCCCCACCATACCCGACCACCACCCTATACCCCCATACCACCCCCACCCCACCACCACACCAACCACCCCCCACACTTACCCCCACACCTCACCCCTTACCACCACCGCCACAAACACCAACCCCTCCACCACCAACCCCCGACCAAACACAAACCACCACACCCCACCCCTACCAACCATCTTACCCCTCCAACCGCCCCCCAAGACACCCACCACCGCCAACCACCCCCTTACCACCCCAAAACCCTACCCCCCACCTCCAATCCCCTTAACCATACCAAGCACCCCCGCCCATACCCACTTACCACCCCCCACCCCGCCCCAACCATCCTACCCCCCCACCCAACCCCTAAAAAAACCTAACCATCCTTAACCCCCCCCCCACCAACGCAAGACACCGCAAACCCTTAACCACCCTACACCGCTACCCCCCTAGCCACCCCCACCACAACCACACACCACACCAACACACCGATAACCCCCCCATACGCAATCTTACCCCCCTCCCACCCCTAACCACCCCACCAATACCCAACCAAACCCACCTCCCCCCCACCCCCCAAACCCAATAACCCTACCCCAACCTAAAAACCCCAACCCCCAGCACCGCACCCCACCCTTAACCCGGACCCCTATTACTAACCCCCCCCCCCCAACCGACCCAAACACCACCACCAACACCCCCCCCAATGCCGACCACCAATTAGACCACCCAAACACCCGTATACCCACCCCAACCACCACTACCCACAACCCCAACCTACCCCCCACCTCCCCCGCCTCCTCTTCCCCTTACCCCCACCTTACCTACCCGAACCCCTAACCACCCCCACACACCCTTACCCCCCACCCCAACCACACGACAAAATAACAGCCCAAACCCCAACCCCTTACCCCCCCCCTAACCTTAACCCACAACCAAAACCCCCCCCCAAAACCCCCCCCCCACCACCAATCTAAAACTCACAACCCACTACCTACCCACCTACAAAACCCACCGCCCCCCCAACACTCACTTCACTTACCAAACCACCCAACCCAGAACCCTCCCTTACCATCCACCGACCCCGATCTCTTACCACTCCCACCACTCAAACCCCACCCCCCGCTTACCCAAATACCACCCACCCACCACACCCATACCATACCGCAGTTACAACCACTGCCACCCCCCCCTACCTTACCCGCCACCTCCCAAACCACCCACCAACCATCCCCCTTACCCCTTTACCACCCCCACTAACCCAAACCCAGCATACCCCCTCCCTTAACCTTACCATTACCCCACACAAACCTCACCCACCCAACACCGCCCCCCCCCCCCACACCACCTCACCCACCACCCTTCACACCCACCCAGCACACCCCACCGACCACCCTACCTACCCTCTTACCCACCCTCGGCCACACCCACCACACACCCCCACCTACCCTACCAAACCAAACACCCAACCGTCATCATACCCGGCACCCCCCCCTTATACCCTTCCACCGCACGATCAAAACCAACCCATTTACCCTCCAACCCAAACCACCGTCCCCAACCCCCCCAAAAAACCTAACTTAACCCACCTATCTCATACCCCAACCTCCCACCAACCTACCTACCTCGTAAACCGTCAAACCCATCTACCCCCTACTTACACCCAACCTACCACCATCCCCCACCCATTCAGCCTACCTACCACCACCAAACCCTATCACCCCGCCCAACCCCCACCCCCCCACCATACCCCCCCAAACCCCCCCCCAACCCGACCCCTACCCCCCCCACCCCCACATACCCCCACTTACCCACCACCCCACCACCGTCCAACCCCCCTAACCTCCTACCACAACCCACAACCAACCACCCCAAAACTCACCCGCTTAACCACCACCCCTATACAAAAAAACCTACCACCACCTACCAACCACCACCCTATAACCCCATAAACAACACCCACCCCCCCCCCACCTAACCAAACCTAACCACTTAACCCCGTACCTACCCGCTCTTAAAACATATCCCCCCCACCCCACCCCCCACTCCCTTACCTTAACCCTCACCCTTACCCCAACCCAAACCCAACCCCTCCCCAAACCCACCTACTTAACCCAACCTTACCCCGTACCTCCTCGTACCCACCACATTACCACCCCCCGAAAAGTTAACCTAAAAATAACCCCCCGAACCAGCACGCCCCGACCGCCGCCCAACGAATTTCGAAACCTACCACACCCCCAACCCCCCCGCTAGCCCGACCCGAACCCACCTGACCTAACCACTTAACAATTTACCACCCCCACCGACAAATAACCCCTTACCCACCCTTACCAAACAATTACCCCTGCCCCCACCAACCCACACCTACCCCACCCCCCTACCACCACCGCCCTTACCACCACCAAAACCCCCCACCTCCAAACCCCGCACCAACCCACAACCGTTACAACCACCCCCAAGCCCTTTAACCCCCCGCCCCCACCACCCCACCCCCAGCATTCCACTCATACCCCCACCTCCCCAAACCTCCCCCCACCTACAACCAACCACCCCACCAACCCTACCCCAAAAACCCCCCCCCTTCACCACCACAACCTTACCCCCCCCCCCTAACCCCCGTTCACCCCCCCCCACCCAAACTGCACATACACCCAACCTAACCCACCACCACCACCCCCACGCCTACCAACCCACCACAAGCCCAATACCCCCATCCACCCCCCCTGAAACCCTCTTACCCCCCACCGCCCCCAAATACCCACCCTCCCCCCCCCTGTTACCCCCCCAAAACCCCCCACCCCACCCCCGCACCCCACCACCCCTACTAACCACTAACAACCCACACACCCTTACCCACCACCCCCCCCCCCCCCAACCCCCGCACCCACCCCCAAACTTAGCCCACCCATACTCCCACCCCAACCAACCTACACCTACCCCCACCCTTACCCCCTACCCCCACCACACCCCCCCCACCCCCCAAACCACCCAACCCCGCAACCACAACCTTACCACCCCACACCTCCCCCTTACCCCCCCAACCCGCGCTTCCCTAACCTCCCCAACCCCAACCGCCCCACCCCACCCACCACGCCACATCTTACCCACCCCCCAACCCAAACCCCCACCCCCCACCCCCCCCTCCACCCCTTCCCCCCGGAACCTTTAACCCCCGACCCATACCTCCCAACCCCCACCACCGCGCACACCCTACCCCCCTACCTACCACCCATTTCTTAACCCATACCACCGTACCAGATCCTTACATACCAAAACCACCCACCCTCCCCCACAAACCCCACCAACTTAAAAAAAAACAAAAGAAAAAAAAAACAAAAAAAAAAAAAAAAAAATTATATATAAATAATATGGGGTTAAAAAAAAAAAAAAAAAAAAAAATAAAAAAAAAAAAAAAAAAAAACTTACCATCTTACCCACACCCACCCCCGCTAACCCCACACCTCACCCACCGAACCCACCAAAACAACCAACCCCCCCCCCACAACCACCCCCAATAACCCCCACCCACCCACCATGCCCACCCACCACCACCCACACCCCAAACCCACCTCTTACTTACCACCCCACCCCCCACCCAACCCAACCGACCACCACCCACCACTCCACCACCCCTCTTCTTCCACCGCCCCCCCCGACATACCACCACCACCGCAAACTTAATACCCGTTAACCACCCCGTCACCACACCCCCATATAAACCCCCCACCCCACCCCCCTACCGACCCACCCACCCCCAACCTAACTTAACCCATCTACCACCCCCCACACCCACACCCCTACCCCCCCTTACCCTAACCCCGAACCCCTCCCCTACCCCCCACCCTCTGGGGATTAACCCCCCACTACCATCACCCCATTATCCTCCCAACCACAACCCCCGAACTCTCAACCCACCCCCCTACCACCACCCCCCCCACCACCACCCAAAACCTCCCCAACCCGCCACCCCACCTCCCAAACCCCCACCCCCACCAAAACCTACCCCCCCAGACCACCCCATAACACCTAATTAACCACACTCCGCGTCAAGATATTGTTCTCCAGCATCTAGGATTGTATGCCACACGCGGAAAAGTGGGGTCCCACAATTCCATCTCATGTTCAGATCCGCCAAACCTTCCTTTGCATAACATAATCCACGCCCGGCCTAGAGCAATGACCCAAAATTCCGTGTACTCGGGGGACTTCAAACTTTTAACCATAGCAACTCCATCCCGTGAGGCAATACCATCTTCGTCCAGCAGAAGCAGTCCAGGTAATAGGGTAAAATCCCCCCCCAGGCACCGACACTTCCATCACTGTGCCTCAATTCGTTGACCACACGATTGACAACTCCTGATCCTTGCGCTTCCTGCTGGTCTTCCATCTCTTCTTTAAAATCACGAAAAGTGAATGAAAGTAGAAAACCCTGCAAGATAAGAATTTAAGTAAAAAAAAACCCCGTAAAAAGAAGTGAATAAAATCATACTCAGAGGCAAGTCAATCTCCTCTCAGGACAAGAAGGAAACAAGCGCCTCCTGTCTCACCACAGCAGCTTGGGAAGCATACGAGCGGACTTGAGATATAGAACACGAGAATCAAGAAGGAGATGTTCATTAATCCTTCTGTGAAACAGCACTCTTACGAGAAGACACCTCCCGGCATCAAAGGGATTTATCCGCAACCAAAACAGAAACCTGATCACGGAGATGAAGAACCTCCGCGGACTCCGTCTCCTTCTCCTTCACCAAAGACTCCATCCTTGCAATCTCAGCATCCTTTTCCATAAGAAGAACCCCCCGAGCATCATACTTACCTCGAAGCTTCTCTTTAAGTTCTAGCACATTTCATACGTGGACCTCACCTCCGCCCCAAACATCTCTGTCGCGCCGCCCCCACATTGAACATCCCTCTAACACAATTTGATCATAATCATTTACGGATGTGGAGAAAAAACCGGGGGAGCGGACAAATCAACAACGTACGACAAGCAAAATCCGCATCTGCATGAGTCTTTGTTATATTCAGCGAGGAATATACCAACCTTGGCATCTTTAGAATTCAAGACTGCCGGTACTCATAGAACGAGTCACCGACTCTTCCCGACGACTCCCTCCGCTGGGAAGACCCCCCCAACGTCCGAACTAGGTACAGCAAGTGTCTTACCAAACCCCCGCTAGAAGTCACGATGGTCAACAGCATATAACACGGGACATCCGAAACAAACTGGGAACTGCAAAAAGGATAATTTAAGTACAGTACAGAAAAAATCAAAGTAAAAATGTAAAACAACGAACGAACCTCTGCCGGTAACATGGGTATGGACGTCCGCTGAAGAAGAAGACCCCAATATAAGGGAGCCTTCCGGGAGGGTCCGCCTCAGACTAGCGAGTGACTTCCCACCTGTTCCGGAAGCTAGGCTAGGATGATCTATCCTCAATCTTTTAGCAGAAGGGGGTCCTCTGCCTTATTAACTACTTTTTCCTCTTGGGCCTTCTACCCGGCTTGCTTCTTGACGGCATCTCATTTCTCAAGCCAATAGGAAGATCACCTTCCGGATCACTAAATCTACTAAGTACCCACCGGATAACATCCTCTTTCCGTAACAACATTTCCCCCCGCAAACGGAGCATAAGCCTTTAGAAACCAGCGCACCGGAACCACTACCACTTGCTTGGTGGTACTGCGGCTAAGAGCAATGCCAAGGACATCGAAGCAAAGTTTGTACTTTCAAGCTCCAATATTGCTCTTTTTCCCCTTTCAGACCTCCCACAGCCTCCACCGCTTGAACCTTCCGGGGGTCAGCAGTTCTAATATAATCAAGCAAGCCCATGTCTGCAAAACATATACCAAAAGATTAAAACCCCATATATATAAAAAAAAAAAACAACAAAAAAAAAAAAAACTTTCTTCACGTAAAAACGAAGTTTTCACTTCCCAACCCGTTCTATCAGTCTCTCAAAGGCCGATAAGTGTTTTTCACCCAAATGATAGTATGGAACCAAGCCCACAAGACTTAAAAAAACATTCCGGATATCGCGAAATGGACTTTATTAAAGAAAAGGACCATAACAGCCTGCTCATCATTGAACGAGCAGGGAGATGGGAACCGATCCCTTTCTCCAACACGCCTCCCGAATACAAAGACGAATGAGGAACACCCTAAGCATCAACCCAGAAAAAAAATGGTCCGCACCATTCTTAATAAATCTGAGGCTTCGAAGACAAAAGAGCCATTAGTGAAACGTTCGCAAACAAAACAACCTCAACTATAATAGACGCGTATAAAAACCACGGAAACCAATACCTAGAGCGGCCAAATCAATACACCCACGTCAAAACCTCGAAAGGAGATATACGAACAAAGCCCGAAGGGAAAATTGAATAATATGATACGAAATATTGAGAAAACGGAAACAAAAAAATGGTAAGAGGAATCCTATAACCACAATAATCAAATAACCTAGTATAGACACCCACTTTGCCCTCGGGAAATTGGGTAATAGTCCTATCCCGCCCCGGGGCGGCAGGATGAACTTCATCAGGAATATAATAACTATCGCAAAAGCTCCCTCCCCCTTAAAAAACTCTACTAATACTACCCATTTCTCAGGTCATAATGGAATGTTTATTAGCCATTTTAAAGAAAACAGAGATGAATGCTAACCTGAATCACGAAAAACTGAAAACAAGGTAAATGACGTATGGACGAGGAATAAGAAGTAAGCTCTAAGAGATTAGCAATGGCGATGGAAAGATTTCGACAACAGAAAAAAACAGTAAAAATGTTGTTGATATGTTTAAACTTATAATTATCATAATTAGAGTTGAAGATTAAGTTAAATATTTATTTTGTTATATATTACATATTAAAAGTTTAAAAATGATAGCATACACAGTTATAAATGTTTAAAAAAGATATATACACAATCATTAATTTAAATTGAATATATATGTAATTTTTAAAGTTTTAAAATAAAATATATACATGCAATTATAAGTTTAATCTCGATCTATATATACAGTTTTAAGCTAACATATATATATATATATATATATATATATATATATATATATAACTTTTTTTTCCTTTTTATTTTATGAATTAAAAGAAAATTCTCTATAACCTAAAAATAAAAACACTTGTAGTAAAAAAAACATTTTTTGTTGAAAACAAAAATTGAATATTAACCTTAACTTTTATTTGTGCCAATCTTTCAAAAAGACATAATCGTCATTTACAAAAAAAAAAAATACTTTTATTAAGAAAACATTTTTTTCTCTCTAATAGGCGTCTAATACGAGTTGCAAATCAGCTCTAAAATTTAGTTTTCAAAGTCTCGAAATGATGCTTATTGGGACGTATTGTCCTTAAAATAAATCAATAACCACTAAAAACTTTTTTTTCCTTTTCCGGTCAACTTTAAAGCTCAAAACACACTAGCATGGCAAAGTTATATATATAGACTCATTTCTCGCACTATATAAGTCGTTTTCGTCGCGTCACTATTTCAGCCCAACAACCCATTGTAAAAATTCGTTTCGCTTTACGCATCTTCTAGCCCCAACTTAACCCAATTAAAAAAAACAAAACGATTCCCCGCATAGGGTTGCAAATCCTAACCGGTTTTTTTAAAAACCGGTATAAAAAACCGTAACCGGTTTTTTTAAAAACTGGTTTTTTTTAACCGGTTCGGTTAAATATAACCGAACCGGTTAGACCGGTTTTCGGGTTTTTTACGATACCGGTTTTAAAACCGGGTTTAACCGGGTTTTTTTTTTTTTTTTTATAATTTTAATTTTTTTATTTTGTAAAAAAAATTTTTAATTTTTTTTATAACTGTTAAAAAAATCGGTCAACACTCCACAGTCAACTAGCCGTTACAATTTTTTTTTAAAAACTCGGTTTTAACCGGGTTTAACCGGTTTTTTTTTAAAAAAAAATCCCAACGGCTAGTAGCCGTTATACTAGTTGTTTTTTTGGTTTTTTGTGTTTTTTAATGATTTTAGGGCATGGATTGGTAGTATAAATACATGTAATGAGTTGGGGTTGAAAACACATCAAAAACACTCACTAATCTCGTTTTTTCTCTCTAATCGTGTTATATATACTCTAATTTCTCAAATCCCTCTATAATGGAAAACTCACAATCGCAACAAGCTTCCACTAATCCCTCCATTTCTACTAGCCATGTACGAAAAGTTTACACAAATAAAGATGTGGTGCTAATTATATCAACTACGAGAAAAGACGATGTTTGGTCTAATTTCGATATGTGTATTATGATCGATGGGGTGGAAAAGGCGCGTTGCAAGAAATGTATGAAATTTTATAACGCCGCGTCTAACACTACACTCCGGACTCATAAGCCCGGTTGTAATGCGGTTAGCCAAAATGATACGTCACAAGGTACTATTGGTGCGGATGGTCAAGTTTTTATATTTCATAATGATGCGGTTCGACTTGATTTTACGAAGTTTGTCATTCAACAAGCGCTTCCATTCAACCACTTCGACAACGTCAAGCTTACGGAGATCATCAAAAGGAGGCTACAACCGCGGTATCAACATGTAAGTCGTACTACTCTTAGAATTGATGCTTTTAAATTATGGAAAACGGCTAAAAAAGATATTATTGATGGTTTTCGTGATTATAAATATGGTGTTTCTATAACTACGGATACTTGGACCGCACCACATGGTACGACAAATTCTTATTTAGCCGTTACGGCTCATTGGTTTAATCCCGAATCTTGGTTATTAATGAAACGGACAATTGCTTTTAAACTATTTGGTTATCCTCATACGGGATCTAATTTAAGAAAAAATTTACATGACACTTTAATTGAATATAATTTAGATTTAAAGTTTTTAACGATTTCACTAGATAATGCATCAAATAATACTAGAGCTATGGAATTGTTAAAATTACGTATAAAACCCGTTTTAGATGGTCTTTATTTTTTTCATTCCGTTGTGTTGCTCATGTTATAAATTTATCCGTGCAAGCGGCATTAAAAATATGTGATAGTTTAAGGATGAAATTTAGGGGTTTATTAGTAACTAATATAATTCGAGTAACGAACTACAAATGAACTATATACTTTCGTAAGACAATGTGGTGAAGAACCCCTAGGACCTTGCTATGATAATAATACTAGGAGGAATTCTACTTGCATGATGTTTGAAAATATATTACGACAACATGAGACTTTAAACGCTTTTAATGAAATACTTGTTAATAGAAATAAGTCCGTTTCGATAAGCGACCAAGATTGTGATCGACTAAATGATTTAACTATTATTTACAAGTTATTAAAAGTGGCAACAACTATATTAATCAGGGTGTTTATTACCCAACTAGCTCATTAGTTTTAAATCAAATTTATGCTATTAAGGAAAAAATTAGACGCATTAAAAACCTCACCGAGTATCAAAAATTTAAAGAATGGTTAAAGTATAAAAAAAGAAATTTGTAAAATATTTTGCTAATTACCTTTGGTTTTTTACTTGTTCCGCCGCATACTTAAATCCATGTTTAAAATTGTGAGGGCGAGAATGAGCGCGAGTTTGCGATGAACAAGAAATAATGTGCGCGCAGCGAGAGAGAGAGAGCGCGTGAACAGATATCATTTGGTGTAGTGTGGTAGAACAGGAGAGGCGAACGGGGCCGCGTGGGGGGAGCGCGAAGAGGGAGAGGGGGGGGGAGGAGGCGGGACACCCCAACTATATAAACTCCCAAATTTTTATATTTAACGATAACTTTAAAAAATTATTTGGAATTTATGCAACAAAATATGGTCAAATACAAAACCCAATTGTTGATCAAATGCGGGCCGGATCGTCCCGAATGGCAAGTGACATTAATATAAACCTTTATAATAGTTTATTTGAAGACGCTACAAAGCGTCAACGAACATCGGCCCCAACAAGCGAGTTGGGACAATATATGGCTACAAACTTTTTAATAACTTTAAGGCCCGAAGATTTTACAAACTTTGACATTTTGGCTTGGTGGAAAGAAAGGGAAATCCAATTTCCAATTTTATCCGCTATGGCTCGTGACTTATTAACGGTCCAAGCTTCGACGGTAGCTTCCGAATCGACCTTTTCTATTAGCGGTAGAATTATATCGGAAAGAAGGTCAAGACTAACCCCCCGAATCCGTGAAAGTATGTGTATGTTTGAAAGATTATTTGGACGGAGTAGATAGGGTACAACATGAAACATCATTGGAAGGTCCGATATTAGAAGACGTTGAAGAAACTATAGCAAGAGAAGAAGTTGATTTAAGGATATCACCTCCGAATACCGAATTAGATGAAGGTGAGTTTGAAGACTTAGATATTGAACACGTACATGTGTGTGATTATACATGCATGCATGCATGTATATAATTAAGTTTGCATGATTGAACTTGCAATCACTAATTTGCATGCTAGCTCATATATACACATAAGCTAGCGTGTAATGGTTATTCTTTTGGCTTTTAACTCCTTTGCAAGCTAGGGCGTGTACTAGTATACAAATTTGTTAGTCAACTAAGAGCCTTAGGTATCATAACTTGGCAACATCAAGTTTTTGCTGTCACGTCAGCGTCACATCAGCATAACACCAACACCAACACCACTCTCCTAATCATAACACCAAATAACACCACTTACATCTTTATTTTCATAAAACCCCCTAAACAATTATTTCATTCTTTTAACAAACTAATCATTTCATTCATAAAATTCAAGTACAAATTACAATACTAAAAAAAAACACACATTAAAAAAAATTATGAAATTAAAAAAAAAAAAAAAAATACGCCCCGGCGACTAATCTTCTTCCGATGCTTCTTCAACTTCGCGCCAAATATGGTTCATAAGGTTTTGTTGGAGACTAACATGCGTATCTTTGTGTCTTAATTCTTTTGCTTTACGTCGTTGGGTTTGACATCGATCGATCCACACTGTTTGCAGTGACCTTGCATCGATATCAAAAACGGTTCGATTTTGATTCATTTTGAAAGAGTTTGTAGTGTTTTTTGTTGTAAATGTATGTTTTTTTGGTGAGAAAATAATATAGATGTATTGAAGTATTTATAATGAGTTGTGTGAGGGGGGTAAAATGAAATATTTTTTTTAAAATATAGCCGTTAGGGTCTGTTTTGTAAATTTTTTAATTTTTTTTAATAAAACTAGCCGTTAGGGGGTGTTTGGTAACTTTTTTAAAAATAAAGGGGAAAATTAAAACTAGTATATAGCCGTTTGAAGAGGGAGGGGGGTTAAATGATTTTTTTTTTAAATCCACCCCAACGTGCGTGGGCCGACCAACGCCGGACCCAACGCCGCCGAGCGGTGTAGTAACGCCGGGCAACGCCGGCCAACACCGTTGCCGGCGTTACTACACCTAAGCCTCTAAGTGTGCTTAAGATAGTCAAATGTTCTCAAAAAGAAAATTCATCAAAATATTATTTTACAAATCTATCTTTTGAAATGTTCTTTTACCCGCTATTTGGATTTCCTAGCTCTCTCTATATATATACACACACGTACCAAACTTAAACAACCAACTCATTTACAAATCTTCAAACATCTAGCTTTCATACATGCACATTTCTTTTCTTAGCTCTCGAACAATGACATCGAGCTCTTTGTTATTCGTCGTAGCCTTACTCTCTTTATCGTTGTGGACAGCCTCAGCTGATACCGTCGAGACTTCATTTGATGTAACTATCCGCTTCTCTTCTCGTCTCTAGATAGTAGATGTTTCACTTCGATGGTCTTGCTAAAGTAATAAATGTTGTTTTCCTTTACAGGTGCAGAACTTAACGGTGAATCGATTATGTCAAAATATAGTAATTACTGCTGTCAACGGAAGCCTTCCGGGCCCAACTATAACGGCTAAAGAGGGAGACACCGTTATCGCGCATGTCTTTAACAGGTCCCCGTATAACCTTACGATACATTGGCATGGGGTGTTTCAAAGGTTAACTCCATGGGCAGATGGTCCGGTGTTTATCACGCAGTGCCCAATCAGGCCCGGAGGTAACTATACTTATATGTTTAATCTCACCGGACAAGAGGGGACGCTTTGGTGGCATGCACACGTTCAATGGCTTAGAGCTACCGTTTATGGTGCTCTAGTCATCCTCCCACGTGACGGTCAAAATTACCCGTTCGTTAATCCCTATCTCGAAGATACTATTTTGCTAGGTACCTTATTTCATTCTATTCATATATATATATTCGTAGATTGTTTCGTTTATTCGTTTGACACACGTTAAGATTTTAATATGATGAAACAATAATAATGTTGTAGGAGAATGGTGGAATGCTAACGTTATCGATGTGGAAAACACTGCCCTAGCTAGTGGTGCCGCTCCTGTTGACGCAGATGCTTATACGTTCAATGGCTGGCCCGGTGACTTGTTTAACACTTGCGTTTCAACTAGTAAGTAAACCAACACATATAGTAGACAATCTTTGAAACATCACTTACTCGTAATATATTGTTTTAACATTTTTGTTTCGATTACGTCAGATACATACAGGCTAAACGTCGAGCCAGGAAGAACGTATTTGTTGAGAATTATCAATGCTGCCCTCAATACTCAATTCTTCTTCAAGATAGCCAACCACAGCATGACCGTTGTTGGAGCGGATGCTGCCTACACAAACCCATACCAAACTGATGTTCTCGTCCTTGGTCCAGGCCAAACGCACGATGTCTTGATGACTGCAAACCAATCTCCGGGGCTATATTACATGACGGCTAGTCCATATGCTACTGCGGCCGGTGTTACATTTAATGGCAACACTACAAGTGGAATCATTGCGTACCAAAATTCCACCCAAACAACACCACCAATTCTTCCAGTTATACCTGCTTCAAACGACACAGTTACCGCTTTTGCATTTTCTAGCAACTTAACCTCTCTTGTGACTAGTCGCTTCTGGTCTCCAGTTCCACTTACAGTGGACGAAAACATGTTTATAACCATGGGTCTCGGATTATCACCTTGTAATTCGACCACAAACTGCACAGGTATTTTCGGACAAAGATTATCAGCAAGCATGAACAATCGTTCATTTGTTTTACCATCACAAGTTTCTCTCCTCGAAGCCGTTTTTAGAAACATCAGTGGTGTTTACACAACAGATTTCCCGGACACCCCACCTTTGATCTTTGATTACACGAACGCCAACAACAGTTTCGATCAGAGCGGCCTTTTGTTTGCACCAAAGTTAACAAGTGTGAGGAGATTCAAGTATAACGCTACGGTTCAAGTGGTGTTTCAAAACACAGCCTTGATTGGTGTTGAAAATCATCCCATGCATTTGCATGGATTCAACTTTTACGTGTTGGCTCAAGGCTTTGGCAACTATAATTCAACGACCGACACCCAAAAGTTCAATCTGGTAAATCCACAAGAACGTAACACGATCGGTGTTCCCGTCGGTGGCTGGGCTGTTATCAGATTCCGAGCTGATAATCCAGGTAAACTATTCAAAGTCATTGTCACATTTTGCTTTTAAAAATATAACATTTCATTATCATGCATGATTTAATAAATTGACTGGTTCTTAACCATAACTAGAATAGTTTTTGTTAACTAATGAGTATTATTGATTCTTTATAATGTAGGTGCCTGGTATACTCACTGCCATTTGGATGTACATTTGTCATGGGGGTTGGGAATGGTTTTGTTAGTCGATAATGGTGGTACGCCGGAATCAACACTGCCACCTCCGCCTGCCGACCTTCCTCAGTGCTAGTACGAGACGCCGGAGAAAATATGATCGGCTTATGTTTTAAAAGTATATATGAACGTATATTATATTTGTTATGTAACATCAATAAACTTCACTGATATTCTTTTGTAGACGTATGGTATGTAATATTTCAACACATGTAAACGTTTTTAGTAATATTCATGATGTATTATTGCTTCTTGACTAAGCTATAAATAAGTTGGAATTGAATTTGTCAAATTTGAAATGTATTATTGAGGTTTAGGTGACTTTAAATATATTTTAAAGCTTTCAAGTTAACTCATGTTATATTTATAAGGTTACGTTAGCTAAAAAGACCTAATATGTAAATAAGTTAACATGAAACAAACCCTCCATGTAATAGTTTGGCTAACAAGGACTAACTTTGCCAAAATATAAAAATTAACTAAAAATACTTTCCAATCTTTATAGCTTATGTACAGGAAGGGAGATAAACACACATGTGCCTAATCCAAATTCAAGAAATCAAGAAAGGAAATTGAAATTTGGTGTTAGGATCAGGCTTTAAGAGCTTGAAATTAAGTGTTTTAATCAAGTCTCTTCAAGGTAAATATTTCTAATGATTCATAATTCATGTTTAATCATAAAACCATTGAGGGTTTTGATTTTTTTTTAACGACGGCATTTTATTAAAAACTAGCAAAAGTTAGAAACAATTACAAAGAGTATATAGTGGTTATAGGATTTTGCAACCAACCTACCCAACTAAATTTATATTTAGGATTTCTTGTTGAAATCAATAAAAACGATTGATAAACAAAACTATCCCACACCAACACCTTTTTAGGAGGAGTTGTAGAGAAGACCAACTGATTGCGAAAGAACCAAATGAACCACAAGAGAGTCCCTCCCACTCCTTCAAAGAACACCCGCGCCTTATGAGAGATGGTCAAGGAATCAAGCCACACAAACCATTCCGCCATATTCGAGCAAAACGAAATATCTAACTCCCACCATCTAGCCAGCATAGCCCTATATTTCATGTTTCATGTTTCATGATCATAGGATGGGTTATGATAAATTTTGGATTAAACTAGCTTAAGTTCATGAATTTGTGATTTTAGAAAATATCAATAAATCATGTTATAATGTTATTGGGAATCATGAGTAACTTAGTATGATTGTGTAGCATCATCAGGGCCGTCCCGTGAAATTTTGAGGCCCCGTGCATAATCCGAAAATAGGCCCCTCGGCTACAAAAGTTGAACTATTCGTAAAATTAGCATCAAGCGATTCTGTTTTACATCAACTTTTAATATCTATTAAATAGCCACTTGCTAATCATATTCTAACTTAAATACATCTTTTTTTATGTGTAACTATAATATTATTTGCTAGAGCATTTTTTTCTAAGTCATGTTTCGCACTAAAAATATAGTTATATCGAGAACTTTAAATTTAAAATTCTTCATACTTTTATTTAAAATAGACATAAAGTTTGAAGTAAACAATTGTAAAAGATAAGGGCTGAATTGGGACTTAAATAAAATTGTAGTAAAAGACAAATAAAGTTGTAGGACCCTTGAAAATATATATTACGACTTTTAGTTGTCTTCCTCACAAAAAACCAAAACCCAAAACTGAGATCTAGTTTCCTCCATTGACGCAGGTAGAGATTTTTTATTCTTCAATAGTAAAAATCTTATATTTTCTAGCCTAAAGCATCTTCTAAAGAGATTAAACTCACCAAAAATCAGTATTGAAGTTTATGACATCGGTGACCCCTAAAAAATGGAGGCCATGTGCGGTCGCCCATCCCGCAAATTCTTAAATCCGGCCCTGAGCATCATTTTGTGTTGTTAATTCATGAAAAGTGAAAATTATGGTTAGTGTAATTTGACTAGCCAAACGCTTTATGTTCTTACTAGTTTCAAACACTAGTTAAAGAAGTCAAGGTCATGCACTGAATAATCTACATGTTCATGGTAACCGGGTGTCCTTGGAAGCTCGAATACAATATAAGCGCTTTATGTGACTAACATAGAGGAGGCGTAAGTATGGGAGTTGTAAACCCGTAATTCATGTTCATGTTGTTTTTATTGCTCATGTTTTTATTGTTCATGTTCATGTTATGAAAAGTCTATAATGATGTATCTCATGTTATATTTAAGCATATGTGAAACATTGGTTCAAAGAAAGACTCTATGTGGGTCAAGTGGATTCATGAGGAAAGGCTAAAAGAAAATTTTATATGGACTATTGAAGTTAATGCTAGGTTGTGTTTGGTGAAACATAGCAGTAGTAGTAGCAGGAAGCAGTAACATTATCAATAGCTATTTGTTAAATAAAAGGGGCATATATGTCATTTGAGAGCCAAGCCGCTAGCCAAACACTAGCGGCTAGATTTAAATGCTTCTTGATGGAGCGTTTTGAATAAGAGCGGTTCCACACAATTCAACCGCTAGTTGCTCATTGCCAAACAAGCATTATATTTAAACCGCTAGTCGCTAGTTGCTCCAAAACGCTCTCAAACGCTTGATACCAAACACACCCCTAATAATAGTTGGGGATGAAAGTCACTTATTTGGTTCTCTGATTGTAATCCCAAACACTCTTTTGTGATGTGAATGCCTATTCAAGAGAGGCTTGTTACTCAAGGCAGGCTTGCAAAATGGTACCTAAACAAGACTTTCTCATGTGCTTTATGTGATAAGTGCCATGACTCTCATGAACACTTGTTTTTTCAATTTTAGCATGCATGAACGCATGTAAACTGTTTTGGGTTATATTCAAGTATGAAACGTATCGAGGTCGATCTTGAACTCTGGATGAGTATATATGAGAGTAGATAGTCGGGTGGGTGATCAGCCTTAGGTCAGATGTATATATATAACTGTATTAAATAGAGCCTTATTAAGCAGATATGAGAGCTGTTCAGATTGATAGATGCAACAAACGAAAGATCTAGCATGTCATGTATCTATTGTATATTGTTATTCAGATCCTTTGACTGTATTTTTTATTGCAAAACTTGACAAGATCGAGTTTATCCAACTTGGTCCTTCCATTAACAATCCGGCCAAGAATATGACGCGTAAAGTATATATTCGAGGAAGCTTGGTGTCGAAACAAACACCATTCCTATAAGGCAAAAGAACCAAGAATAGATGATTTTCCGTCTCAAGGTCATCGGCATATCTGGTGGAGCGAAGATCGATTTCCCTAGTTGAAAATTAGAAGCTGACAAACATGGTCATACAAAGAATAAAGATGAGAAATGAGAAGATGATGAAAACATGTGTTAATCATACATATAAAAAAAGAAAAAAAACAGTCTGGAATGAAGATATATAGAGTACTAAGTTGCCATTAAATCTTTATGTTTGTAGTTATAGATGTTGGGTTTAATCTTGACATGTTGGTTTAAGATTACTTTAAGTATTTTCCTTAGTTACTGAATTAAATAAATGGTAAAAAAAGTCGTACGAAGAATTAGTCTAGGGTAGACCGAGTATCATGTGCATGTTGCACGTTGGGTAGAAGTGGCCCAATGTTTCCTAGTCTTTAGGTAGAGTATTATGTTTGACAGTTAGTTTCTTGTAAAGGCTATATAAAGCCTTATGTAGTTGTTCTTAAGTGTTATCAGTTTTCAATATTGCAAGTAATATAAAGCATTGAAAAACCCAAAGTCAGTAAGCAACAAATGAGAGTCGACTTCCATGTATATTAATATGTGGGTTTCGGGTGCAAGTTCGAGTAGTATGAAGGCTGATTTCCAACAATAGATAGCAAACAACTATACAGGATATGATTTACAAATTGTCAAACAAATTTGTGTAGATGATGGTTCAACGACAACTAACATCTTTCGTTAAAAAAAATAAAAAAATCAGCACGATCTATCTCTTGAATTGTTCTTCGGTTGTTAATTCTACCCACTACTGATTGAATCTTCTAACTCATTGGTACTATTTAAATTTGAATATATTAAATATTTGAAGCATATAATTAACTTGTTCTTGATCTCTATAAATACCACACGACCAACTCAATCATTTACATATCTTTAAAGATCTATCTTACCTTTATACACATTATTCATACTTGTATCGGTGTATAGTAGCTCGGCAATGGGCTCGAGCTCTGTGTTTGTGGTTGGATTCATTCTAGCTTTCCTCTCTTCGTCGTGCTGGACAGCCTCGGCTGATATCGTGGAGACTTCATTTGTTGTAATTATCAACTTCTCTAGTACTCTTGTTGTTTTGTACATTTGATAAGAATTGTTGGTTTTGGCTAATGTTGTCTACTTTAACAGGTGAAGAATTTGACGGCGAACCGATTATGTCAAAATCAAGTAATTACTGCTGTGAATGGAAGCCTTCCAGGCCCAACGATAAAGGCTAAAGAAGGAGACACGGTTATCGTTCATGTCTTTAACAGGTCCCCGTACAACCTTACGATACATTGGCATGGGGTGTTTCAAAAGTTAACTCAATGGGCAGATGGTCCCGAGTTCATCACTCAGTGCCCAATCAGGCCTGGAGGTAACTATACTTATAGGTATAATCTCACCGGACAAGTGGGTACCCTTTGGTGGCATGCACACGTTCAATGGCTCAGAGCTACCGTTTATGGTGCTCTAGTCATCCGCCCAAGAGATGGCCAAAAGTACCCTTTCGTCAAACCTTATCGCGAAGATACTATTCTGCTAGGTACAGTACATATCTTATTTCGTATCCTTATTTTTTCATGATATATATATTTATTTGATCTTTTTTGCAACGTTGACGTATATATATTATTTAAAAGCTAGCGAGAAGCTAGCAACGCTAATATATAAACTCTTTGGTAACTTTTCAGGAGAATGGTGGAATGCTAACCCTATCGATGTAGAGAGCACTGCCCTAGCCAGTGGTGGTGTACCTGTTAACTCCGATGCTTATACCATAAACGGATGGCCCGGTGATCTCTTTAACTCGTGTGTTTCAAAAAGTAAGTACACCAACACCTAATGAATAGAATGTGAGTACTTGGTAACTTAAACTTTGTTAGCTAACGAAGTGTTGTTTAATTTTGTGTTGAATGAACTAGACACATACAGGCTAGACGTTGTGCCGGGAAAAACATATTTGCTGAGAATAATCAACGCTGCCCTCAACAATCAATTCTTCTTCAAGATAGCCAACCACAACATGACCGTCGTTGGAGCAGATGCAGCCTACACAAACCCATTCCAAACAGATGTTCTCCTCCTTGGTCCAGGCCAAACCACTGATGTCTTGTTCACCGCAAACCAATCACCAGGACTATATTACATGGCGGCTAGTCCATACGCAAGTGCAGCCGGTGTTCCATTCAATGGAAACACCACAACCGGAATTATTGCTTACAAAAAGGCCACACAGACAACACCAATTCTTCCAGTTATGCCCGCCTTTAATGACACACCAACAGCTTTTGCATTTTCAAGCAATTTAACAGCGCTTGTCACCAGCCCGTTTTGGTCACCAGTTCCACGAACAGTTGATGAAAACATGCTTATAACATTTGGACTCGGATTATCAGCCTGTAATTCCAGCCAAAACTGTTCAGGGATATTCGGGCAACGCATGTCAGCAAGCATGAACAATCATTCATTTGTTTTACCATCACAAGTTTCTCTTCTGGAAGCCGTTTTCAGAAACATTAGTGGTGTTTACACAACTGATTTCCCGGATACACCGCCTTTGGTTTTTGATTACACAAATGTTAACAACAGCTTCAACCAAAGTTTTTTGTTTGCGCCGAAGTCAACAAGTGTGAAAAGAGTTAAGTTTAATGCTACGGTTCAAGTGGTGTTTCAAAACACAGCCTTGATTGGTATTGAGAATCATCCCATGCATTTGCATGGATTTAACTTTTACGTGTTGGCTCAAGGATTTGGTAACTATAATCCCGCAACTGACACCCAAAAGTTCAATTTGGTTAATCCTCAAGAACGTAACACCCTCGGTGTTCCCGTTGGCGGTTGGGCTGTTATCAGATTCCGAGCTAACAATCCAGGTATTCAGTTTAACTAATCTTTATCGTCACACTTTTAAATTCGAAGTCATACTTTCTTCATTATGATATGATTGACTGTTTCTTAACATATTATAGATGAGTTAATATATATGGTGAAAATGAAAAAATTTCAGGAGTGTGGTTCCTTCATTGTCATTTGGATGTACATTTGCCATGGGGTTTGGGAACGGCTTTCTTGGTGGATAACGGTGGTACGCCGGAATCAACATTGCCACCACCACCAGCCGACTTTCCAAAGTGCTAGAAACAGACGTCGATCTTTAATAAACTCTAAATGATTATTCTTTTGGACATGCATGTATTCATTCTATTGTTTGAATCATACTGATTTTTTGTTCTATATTTCAATGTAAACTTTTGTTTATATAATCTTCATGCATGATGTATTCATTGCTTCTTGACAAAGTAATGAGTTGAAATTTTTCAATATAATCAATTGATCGAGTCGTTATATATGTGAAAGTTGGTTTGACCTTTAAATGATAATGATAGAAATTGCAAATCAAATCCATTAAAAAAACATGACAATAGCATCGGCCGATGTGGGAATGTTAGACGGGTTTGATCGTGGGTTACAGACGTACAGGTTTTTGCTGGTTTTTACTATGACATGGGAAGATCGATCACTGTCATGGAAAGATTAAGCACAGGGTACAAGTCGATGATACAAGGATGTGCAGTGGGCTGAAAAGCTAAGTTGCAGCACATGTGGGCTTTGTCAACAACTGAAGCGGAGTATGTGACACTTACGAAGACGGTAAAGGAGGCTATTTGGCTAAAGAAACTCTTTGCAGAGTCAAAAACTAAACTAAGGATAGTAGCGGTGGTTGCTATAAGTGTCTTGACAAATGTGGTCCCCGGTCCAAGGTTCCAGCAGTGGTTGGAATTGCTGAGTATTGGTATAGGCTAATACTAATCCTAAGGTAGAAATTGTTAGGTATTAGTATCAATATTAGTCTATAGTTTAGGCGGTCAAGTGATAGTTTAGTCATATTTAGTCAAATTAGGAATATGCATGCATGAAGGACTTTGTTGCCGTAAGTTCAAAGGCAGTTTGAGTATGTCTTGGTTATCTCCTTTGTTAGCCAACTCTTCTAGTCATATTAGGATTAGTTTTTGCCCTCTCGTCCTCTATAAATAGAGACGAGGGGTGAGACATTATGTACATAATTCTTTTCTTGCTTAATCAATAAACGTTTGGTTAAGGGTATTTTCTTGTGAGGTTTTACTTTTTTGTCGACATGTACATAATTGTGCTTGCTTGTTCATCTTCGGGTTATCGAGTTATCCGCTCTAGATTTCCGAGTTGTTGGTCGATATTCCAACATAACTCCTTTTTATGCATAACCTGAATAATCACAAAACACCTTAAAGTAGCTTATAAAGGATAATAACAATGTAAAATCAAGCAATTAACGCACAGTGAGGTGTCACTACAAAAAAAAGGGCTTTTAGTGACACAATTTTTAATGACACATAAAAAAAGTGTAAGTGAAAGTACATGTTTACTTACACTTTTCAAAAAAGTGTAAGCAAAAGTCTAATTTGTACCCACACTTCACATAAAATGTAAGTAAAAGTCTAGTTTTGCCCACACTTATAAAAAAGTGTGAGCAAAAGTCTAATTTATACACACACTTTATAAAAAGTGTGAGCAAAAGTGTAGTTTTACTTAGACTTTTTGAAAGTGTAAGTATTAGTATTACTTTTACTCACACATCTTAAAGAGTGTGAGTGAAAATTTAGCTTATATCTATGGCTAATCGCGGTTCAAAAATTGATTTGGTCCAAAATACGAGACCGAGGACCGTACCAGACGAAAATCGATTTGGTCCAAAACACAGGACCGAAATGTTCACTCCGTGATCGGGTCGTTCCGGTCCAGTTCAGTTCGTCGGTCTGGTCCGATCTAACAAAGCATAAGATCAAACGTGACTGGACCGGACGGAAGACCAAATATGAGTAAAAGGAAGGACAGAAGACCGGACCGATTCGGTCCATTACGGTCCGGTCCGGTCCACGATCTATTATACTAAACCTTACTTGTTGACAAATGTAAATATAAGGCTGTTTTTTTACAAAATCATTAAAACTTTTTACTAAATTTTTTTACAAAATACTTGTGTAAAAACTTTACTAAAATTTTATAAAACATTCCTAAATTTTCTAAAAACTTTATTTATGTAAACTAGCAGTAATATTTATTTATGTAAACTACCCACTCCCATTTTCATATAAACATTTTCCCCTTTTCATTCGTTTCACTTTCCAGCCCCATTTTCCCCAATTCGATCGTCACTTTCACACACACTCACAGCAATGAAAATCAACAAGATTGTCACTCAATTCATTAGGGCTAACAGATTAACCTGCAATCAAAGCTTACTATAGATTTAATCGAAGGTAGATCGTTACTCTCGTTAGGGCTAACGGATTAACATGCAATTCGGTCGATTTAATTTATTTCTTTTTGCTTATTTTGCGATATTGTGATGTTGTAGTGTAGTTTTGATAGAATCTTTGTTAGGTTTGTAAGTTGTTGATTTTTACAGTCTTTGTTACTAGTATAAAATAAGGTTCACAGTATGTGTTTGATAAAATGCTTAAGTGATACTTATGACAAACACATCCAAGCGTTTGATAGAATGTCTAATAGAATTACACATCTGCATACCAAGTGTTCGATAAAATGCCTGGGAGAAATAAGATAAAGCTGTATATTGTAAACTAAGTATTCGCTAAAATGTCTAGAAAAACTATAAGAGGTAACATGGATCTTATGATTCTAGAGAATAAATGAGTTGTACAGGTGACTGTGATTGAATGTAAAAGACATTGGTAGGTTTTTAACAACGATTTAGTCTTTGTTACACGATTTATGTGAGCATATATGCGTTTAAACCTACGTGTTTGTTAGCTCTTAGTACACGGTTTTGATTTGTGATATTGCAACATTAGATTTTCCTGTAATGATATGGTCTCCTACAAGTCTGTTCTTTTTGTCGAGTTCATACTTTGCAGTTTATCAAGTTGGACTCGAGAGTCGATGATTGAAAGGCCTTCAAGTGTGCGTGGCCTAAATTTTGAGTTAGTAATGTACGTTTCTTTTGGTGAAGATGTTTGGTCCAAAATGGCGGTTGAGGTAGGCTTGTGCTTGATGGGAAGGAATATTACTCGATATGTGCACCACTGGTGCTTTCCCCTCTTTTTGTTTTCTTTTTCCATTGAGGACGTACTTGATTTTGTGATCTATTGCTGTTACCTTAGGTTATGCCCGTTTTTGAGGTTATCTTGATTAAAGGATGTGGACTTCAAGAATCAGAAAACCATGCCATGGATATCTTCATTTCGTGGAAGAGTGGAATTTCTCATTGCTGAACTTTAGAATGTTAAACCTAACTTTGGTTGCAGCTGTTGGATAAAATGTTGCTGATTTCAACTGATGTACTGAAGTGTGAGAGAAAGCCACATTGGCAAATGGATGTGCTTTCTGTAAAACTAGGATTATTTGTTTAACATGTCCCTGAATGCAGGTGCTTTCAGACAAACTAGTTGTTATTTTGATCTTAGTCTGAATGGAGCATCCAGTTGATCTTCCAAGTGTGCGCTTTCAAGAAAGCAATGAAGAAATTACAACACAAACAATCACCTTTACGGAAGAACCAACGTCATGCGATCGGCATATGCATGAGGATAGTGAGCACATTGATGCAGAAATTGTGAACTCGGAAATTTTTGACAATGGGTCCCTCCATTATGGGTACGGCGGATAATATATGTTTCTGGTTTATCTATGAAGTTCAATTTGTGTGGCTGGTTAGTAACCTATGTTTTCTGGTTCCTTGACAGATGTCCTCACTACCGTCGACGGTGCCGAATTAGGGCTCCTTGTTGCAATGAGATATTTGATTGTCGTCATTGTCATAATGAGGCTAAGGTGTGTTAGATTAAAATAAAGGTTTCCGCTACCCTGTTAGAATTGTAGCTAAGAACCTATGTGTTTTAAGGTACTGATAATTTTTTCATCGTTTTATAGAATGACATCAATGTTGATCAAAAGGAGGCAAACCATCCCTCGCCATGAGGTCCAACAGGTACCTTCCTGTAAAAGTTTGAAGCTTTTTTATACTTGTTTTTCTGCCTTAATACACATTAAAACATGCATTATAATGTTACCATTATTTCAAGTCAATATGCAACCTTTGTGGCAACTGAGAAGAGGTGAGGTTTTTATTGTTGCCTTATTTCTATCCTTACGTGTTGCTTGTATTATATGTAATTGAGTTTATATGTTTGTCTTCTCTACTATAAGTTCACTTTATTTTCACAGAAAAGTCACTCATAACTGAGTTACTTAATCATATGAATACTTTTTCTGCAGGTTTCTCGTGAGTCCATTACTCAAGGTGTTCAAGCTCAAAGTGAGTACTTTCTCCCTCGGTTACACGAATTAAAGTAACCATGTAGGAGAAGATGAAGGCTCAGCGACAACTAGAGTACATAGTTGTGCATAGGAGCCAAGGGGGAGAAGATAGTAAGTGGTTGAGCACGGTCTGAGAAAGAACCAAGGTGCATATAAATGCCTGAAAGTCATATGATCTAGGTATGTTGTTCACATTGGCCTTGTTCTTCTATTTAACTTCTCATTTGTTAATTGTTAGATATGTATGTTTACATGTATATTAGATAAATTAAGCTATTACTTTCTTAGTTAGCAATTTGAGGACACAAGAGAAATGATAGTTTCTTTTTTGTTGGCGTTTTTGTATGGATTTTAACTGATATTAAAGTTGCAATGATAATCACACACTGTCATAGGTGAAGGTGCTGAGAAGTCATAATCTAGCGTCCATTTTTTTGAAAGATTCTACATGCTTAAGAGCCGTTGTAGAGTCTTGTTACGATTAAATTCTAAGAGTGATATTTAATTTCGTATTGGTTTTTTTAATCATAAATTTGATTAGGTTTCTAAGATATCTGATGAGATGGACATGACATAATTTCTTTCTCAGGTACATGATTAATTAGTATTTGAAGCTGATCCTTCTCAGGTTGACGTGTAGGATTTGATAAGTTGGAGAAATAAGATACTGTGAAAAGGTTTTAAAGTTGGTAACCAGGTTTTAAAGTTGAATTTTATGAACACGGAGGTAATTTTACATTCGATTTTAGTTTCTTGACTACTTTATGTGTATAAACATTTTATTACGCGTTAACTTGTTTTACATTACTTCAGGAGCCCCAACAAGGAAGGCGTTAGTGGTTTATGGTCCAAAATGCTAATCCCTCTTTTTGTGATACTCCTACTCCTAGGGCGGGAAAAAGATGATAATACGGCTGACAAAACCCCAAGATCAACTTCTGGTACGAGTCACCATCAGAACTCACAGTTCAGGTATTTGTGTATGTTAAAGATTTATGCATATTCAATATGGGTTAGACTTGTTTCGGGTGAAGGCGACTGGGTTCTGTTTGGTTCACAATTAATACAACGGACAAAAGTTATTGCGGATCAACTCAACCTGATCCAATCCATTCTGAATCGCCCTAAAAGTTTGCCGATAATGACGTGGACCTATTACGAAGTATTCACATGATTTTACTGGTTAAGCATTTTAAAGTGACATTGGACCGACATGTTGGTAAATAAAATATGTACTGATTACTTGGTTGTCTAAGCTCCTTTAAGATTATTCCTTTTAAGACTTCTACTTGCAACAACAGGCAATAGAGGGGAAATGGGAAATTCAGTAACATAACCAAACGCGTATTTTGGTCAAAACAGGACGGGATGGGTTGATTGACTTGCATAGTTGTTTACGTTATTTCATTGTCTTTTATACATGATAGTTCATCAAATATGGTTACTCCTGTTTAGTTTTTCTTGGTTGAAACTTTTGCTATATGACTGCCATACTTAAGAAAGACTGTCTTGTTGTAAAAGGAGTTCCAATTTTTACGAACACAAAAATTTTCCTGTGAAGTGGTTCTTCTTATAAATGCCCATTACGAAAGCATATCGTTTAGACTTTAGATAGTAGTCAGATATAATGAAATATGCCCTTCCCATAAAATTCCATCATATTAATATATGGAAAAACGATCAGGTCGGGTAATGGTTGCGGGTCTATGTATATGTGCCAAAACAGTTCAAGTTGGTGTTTGACAGCGCAACATACTTGGTCTCATTTTTTCCATGAAAGCTGCAGATTTATCTAAACTTATGAAATATGATACGAACTATATCATAAGATACTATATCTAAATTTTTTGGAGTAGTGCTTTAGGGATAGGGTTTAGGTTTAGGGTTTAGGGTTTAGGGTTTAGGGTTTAGGGTTTTAGGGTTTAGGGGTTTAGGTTTAGGGTTTAGGGTTTAGGGTTTAGGGTTTAGGGGTTTAGGGTTTAGGGTTTAGGGTTTAGGGTTTAGGGTTTAGGGTTTAGGGGGTTTAGGGTTTAGGGTTTAGGGTATAGGGTTTAGGGTTTAGGGTTTAGGGTTTAGGGTTTAGGGTTTAGGGTTTAGGGTTCTAGGGTTAGCTATGAATATTAGGATCACTTTATACCGTTCACTTTTCTACCAAGTTTAGAAGGTTTACCATTATCC
Organism: Tanacetum coccineum; assembly: GCA_026074375.1. Lineage (NCBI taxonomy): Eukaryota > Viridiplantae > Streptophyta > Magnoliopsida > Asterales > Asteraceae > Tanacetum > Tanacetum coccineum. Next base: position 66,938 of record BQNB010014320.1, read on the forward strand.
TGTATAAGGAACACTCTAAGTTGTTTTGTTGTTTTTGACTTTTGACCATCTAGTTATCTGCCTTGAAATTGTAGAACTTCTGACAACACTTGGATGCTTAAAGTTTTGCTCTAAGAGAGGGTGGCGTGTGGCGTTTATTTAATGTAAGATTTGGTTTTCTGTTCAGTTTAAATATAAGAGTAGGTGGTAATCGTAAGCACGTTATTGGTCTTGTATAGTTTACTGGGGTTTCTTGGTGGTGTGAATTTGGCTCTTTTAGTTGCTCAGGTATGCCAGCTTTTTCCTAATGCAATACCTAGTATGCTGGTTTCACGTTTTCTCATAGTGTACACGAATTGGCTTTGGCCAAACCCGGTTATGCTTTGCCCAATTGACGAGGATGATCTTGGACTTGATGTATGGGACCCCCGAAAAACTCATGGTGAAATTAAGCGACATGAGGATTGAGAGAGGTCCATCATGCCTCTTTCATCTTTTTCTTAGCAGCAGTTACATTTAGTTGATTTGCGATAATCATTGTACTTGCATCTCATACTTGAGAAAGATGTTCGTTTCTTGTTTGTGGTTAGGCAAATACTATATATATCGATATATGTTTGAAATTTGGTTTTTCAACAAGTTAGACAATGCCTCTGTATGCTATTAAATAGGCAACCTGACGAGAGCTATTATATGGCACTGTATGAAAAACCAATACTTTCTTGTCCAACTAGCTAGCAAGTTAAAGCTTACTTTCACCAGAAGATGCAAATACATATGTGTGTATTTGTATTATTGACTATGTTTGACTATTTTTAATGAACATTAATAAATATACAAGTATTTTGGTATTGATATGATTTATTCTTTTGAGAATGATACTTTGGAAGTTAATTTGTGATGATGTGTTGAAGACAGACTTTGTGCAATAATGTAGTTTCTTTATACTCTTCATTCTTGTTTGATCTTTTCAGAAACCAATTGCCAGCCTACATAAATTTACCAAGGAAAATTTCCTCGAAATCTTATGCGACTACCCAAATGATTCGTCTTTACTCGAAGATACCTAATGAACCAACAACGTCTCTTAAGACAAAAGCTGAGAAATATAAAGAAGATCTGCGAGCGCTCTAGAAAGGAAAAACCTTAGAATGAAAGAAGCTATCCAGGCGAAACACATGGATTTCGAGAACGCTATTCGGTTCAAACGCCAAATGTTTAAGAGATCTCGTCCGTTGAAATACCAAGGTTCTAGTGGTAAGTAAACTCAACTTGATTTGGATAGTGTATTATGTATTTCTTTTGGCTAACTACAAACTCATGATTACTAACTTTATATATTTATTTGCAGACAAGAAAAATGATTTTAATCCCCCAACAACACTGTGATTATTTGAAAGGTTAGTTTGTCAAAAAAAATTCATAGTTAGAGCATACGAAAGCTTTAATGTTATTTGATATGTCGTTTAAATATACTAATCCATATGTTTTTTATTTTTCAGGTGCGAGATCATTGGTTGCAAAAGCAGGTTTGTATTTTTGCCTTTGTTTATTGGACCCGTTGATCTCTTTAATCCTTCATGATAACGATATAGCGTTTTTGTTTTTTATTAGACGTGTTGGGATATGTACACATATCAAATAACATGTGTACGTAAAATTGTGTGAGCATGTGGGGGTACACGCGTATACACAAAGAATACGTTTATTAATGTAATTAATATATTTATAGTATATTAATTATATTAATATGTTTCACGAAATATTTAAAATGGTCGTTAATTATAACGTTAGAGGTTATAACTAAATAATAGATATTAACAAATGAAGGACTTGTTAGTACGAAAACCAAAACTCGTGGGGTGTTGGTTATGACCGGTCAAACTAAAGGAGTAAAAGGGAGGAGAGTGTCAATTTATGAAACTTGAGGAGGTAATGTACTCTAACTTGGAGAACAAGTTTGGAGACTATATAAACACCTTTTATATTCATAAATCACACATAATATACCTAAAAGTCATATACGTAATAATATATACTTCCTCCTCCTGGTTTTGATCGATTGATATAGAAAAAACAAAACCCCATGCATAGAATAAAACCATACGCATGGTTTTCATGTTATGCCATACATATGTATATGCATGTAATTAGCATGCACATGCATAGTATTGTTTTGTATTCTTCCACCTGTTCGATCAGAAAAAACCAAAACCTTAAAGGTTTTGTTCGATTGTGTTTTATCTAGAACACCAAATCATTGTTTGTTTGTGGTGTTATTCGTGAAGCAAGCACTAGCATTCTATCGTATCTCGGTGACGTATAGTGTGAGCATACCATAAGAGGTTATCTACTTTAGTAACTTATTTGTTTCGTGTGTTAGATTTACACGTGTATATTCAAGAACGGTGTTCGTTTATTACTAAAATGTACACGCTTTTTGATCCCTTTGTTAATTACTTAGTTTATACGTGATTTCTTTATTCCGCTGCATACTCGTATAGCTGATAAAACCCAACACTTCCAACCGAGTTGGTTAAGTTATTATGGCCGAGGGGTGTCAAATATGAGGAGATGTCAGCAATGCAGCAAATTTGATACAATGCTCCTTAGTAATGTAGCAAAGTCTTATACATTATGTATCATTATAGACCTTTAACATTTAATTTTGTTATATCTTGATAGTTAATGTTTATCTTATATATCTAATACTAATGTGATTTTTTTATGGTTTTGCATTAGTTGCTGGCAGAATACTTGGAAAAATTACATTAACTTCTGCATAAGTAGGTTTGTTTTCTATCTTGTCTTTGATTACTTGATCTTAGTATTTTGCTAATATATTATGGTAACAATAAAGATATATTGTTGTGTTCTCAGTTTTTGCACATCTCGGTATGGACAAAGAGTTGGATATCTTAGAGGATTTATGAGACTTTATTCATGTTATTGCTTCCATGCTTAAAAATAATCCCCAGGAAATTAGAGAAAATGTTATGACCAGGTCATACAAGCATGGTTGGTTGATGGCACTAGTTCAATACATAATCTCAGATAATTGCTTCAAAGACACACAAACTCTTCAGTCTATGAGTCACTCATTTAAGTATCCCATCACGTCTCCCCATCCGACGTAGACACACTCTTTGTTTTCTCTTTTAGTTGAACGCGAAACAAAAACCAATATTTCTCCTCCAATAAGTTGGGCAATCACGAAATGTGAATCCTAACTATAATCGTGAGGGATTGGAACCAGTTCATTAATGACCTTTTTCCATGCAATGTGTTGACTTCCCCTTTCACGAATACACATACATGGTCAACACGGATCCTCAAATCGGATCTTTAAATCCAATCACATGCACCGCCATCAACCAACCATGCGTGTATGACTTGGTCATGACATTTTCTCTAATTTCCTAGGGATTCTTTTTAAGCATGGGAGCAATAACATGAATAAAGTCCCATAAATCCTCCACGATATCAAACTCTTTGTCCATGGATGTGCAAAAACTGAGAACACAACAATATATTTTTATTGTTACCATACTATATTAGCAAGATATTAAGATCAAGTAATCAAAGACAAGATAGAAAACAAACCTGCTAGTGCAGAAATTAATGTAATTTTTCCAAGCATTCTGCCAGCAACTGATTCAAAACCATAAAAAATCACATTATTTATTAGATATAAGATAAACATCAACTATCAAGATAAAACAAATATTAAATGTTAAAGGTCTATAATGATACATAATGTATAAGACTCAACTACATTATTAAGGAGTATTGTATCACACCTTCTATAAGACTTTGTTGCATTGCTGACATCTCCTCATACTTGACACCCCCAGGCCACAACAACTTAACCAACTCGGTTGGAAGATCATCTAATAAAAAACAAAAACGCTATATCGTTACCATGAAGGATTAAGAAGATCAACGGGTCCAATAACAAAGGGAAAAAAACAAACCTGCTTTTGCAACCAATGATCCCGTACCTAAAAAATAAAATATATGGATTAGTATATTTGGACGACATATCAAATAACATTAAAACTTTTGTATATATATATATATATATATATATATATATATATATATATAGGGGCGCGTTATATTGAGAACCCATTTTAGGTGCAGAACTTTACAGAACTCATTTGGACCAATAAGATTTTAGTATTATTAAATCTTTTTCTTTAAAACAAAAGGGTATAATAGTAAAACATATTTTCACTTTCTTTTTGAATTTTTTTAATTTAAAAAACGTTTTTTAATAGCATTAATTTTCTGAATTTATTTTTTTAAATAATTTTTTTAAAAATTTAATATTTTTTTAGCATACATGTTTTAAGAAAAATGGTGCATATGTGCTTTTTTTAATATCGTAACTTTACATGTTTCTTGCGTAAAATTGTTTAGATATCAAAGTTGTTTCGCTCAAAATTGTAATTGTAACATGTGTTTAATTTGTATATTTTTGATTTTCGATATTCATAACCAAAAAGATAAACATATAATTTATAACTAACAAAAAACATAAACAATTTACACAAAGTTTGATATGAAATAAAATACAATTCAAAATACAAATGTTTCTTGTTAAATATAGATGTACACGTCATTCAAAAACATGTGTGCACTCTTCAAGAACATACGTGCACGCTAAACTTTCTCATCAAATTCATTAGAACATTTATGTACCCTTCAAAAAAACATATGTGCACGATACGCTTTCTCGTCAAATTCATTAGAACACATGTGCACGCCTTCCAAAACATGTTTAATACCTGAAATTACAAAAAAATATTATGAATTAGAAATTTATACGTATGCACAATTTATATCCGTGTTAGAAATGCGTCTAAAATATTATGAACAACTAGAAAACACGTATGCACAATTCATATCTGTGATAGAAATGCGTCTTTACACAATAATTAAACCTTGCATTATCACCAACAATTTACAATCCACTATCTCTTTTTATACTAATACACAAGAACAATACCAAATCAAATTATCAAAAGTAATAGTCTACGCCATTCACATTAGCCACAAGAAACACTCTTAATACATTTTCAATACAAAAATTAGTAAGGTTTTATATTTTAATTTTCCATAAGGACCACATTCAAAGACTGTATATATTGTAACAAGAAATCTAAAATTTTGTTTTGAAAACAACTAACATATATGTACATGGATCATAGCACATGCTAACATAATTATACTCCATCATCTGACATGCTTTATACCAAATTAGGAAAAAAAACAAAATCAGGCATGAGCCCATAAAGTAGTCCAAAATATTTTTAGACTAGCACGAGCAACTAAAAAAAGAAGTAGTCGAATCTTAACAAAAAGATGATTTACAATAATGAGATGCAATTCTCAAATATCATGTATGCACTCATAACTTCATACCGTATACACCATATATGTAGACTTTTTCTATATCAAAGAGATGACAAACAACGACAATATCACGTATACATATATGTGCCGAGCGATAAATCGTGACCCATGAGGCTATGACAACGAAACGAGTATATTATTATAACAACTATAACATAACACATATGTACAATCGTTATTTATATAAAATTAGTTTTAACAAGAAATCAATTTTTTTTAAAAACAAATAACATATAGCACATTGATTATAAATTTTGTTTTTAAAACAAATAACCCATTATAAAAATTGTATCATTCCAATTCATATCAAAAACACAAATTTTGCCCAGCCAACCCATTATGAGATATTTCACATATACACAAATTCTATAAATATCATTGGTATACCAAGTAAGCAGCAACCTCCAAAAGTAGAATTTTACATCATTATCATAAAACATCTCGAGGGTACAAAACTGATACTTTGCAATGGGACAAAATAGATCCAAATAATGCAACTACTCAAAAATCGTCTAAATGGATTTAATATAGTCACATAGTATTGGTTTCAACTACCTCTTCCCTTATGTAATATATACTCGATAAATTAGCACAGTTTACAAATCTAAAACATAAGAAAACCAAAACCCATATCATAAATTATAATATAAAAGTATAAATCATCACCTTGAGTTCAAGAGAAAGAAGTGAAAGAATGA
>BQNB010014321.1:0-37779 GCA_026074375.1 Tanacetum coccineum
TTATCTATTATATACTCGTTGTCATTATCAAAACTTTGTTATGCTTCCGCTACATTTAACTCTCTTATGACCGTTTGTAATACTAAAATTTATTTCCTTTTATGCAACGAGTAAACTTTTTCTTCAAACGTCCATGATTAGTGGTCGTCTTTTATTGCTTTGTGTTCGGATTGTTATGACGTCACGCCCTCGAACACGTATTCCGTCCAGGCCCCGTCTAGGGGTGTGACATATTTGATATCAATCCGTGACGCGTGTTCATCTATTAGTGATTGAATTCTAGTTTTGGTAGCTATTTCATTTCGTTCACATTTTGTGACAATGAAAATGATGACATGATTTTATGTGTTATCGTGTAATTTGATGAATAATTGATATATGAGCGTAAAGTGTATATAATGTATTTTTAGGAATGAATTAAGTCTAGTATTTAAGTTAATTAAGCGTAGGTTTTTTTAAATTAGGAAAGTAATTTATGAATTAAAATTTATAAATAGTAAGTTTAAAACTAATTTTATTTAAAAGGTTTGCAAAATTAATGAAGTGTGAATCGTTAATTTTGAGTTGAAAATTTAATTAGAATGTTGAGGTTTGATAATTTATTTATGAGGTAGTTAATAAAAAAATGAGAAATATTAAGTAGTGTAAGTGTTTTTATTTTAAGTTTAGTGTATTTATTTAATAAGGGTTTTAAGAAAATATGTAATAAATATAGTTTTCATAAAAAAATATAAATAGCATATAAATATGTATAAATTTTGAAATTCTATAAAATAAATAAATAAACAATTAATTTGTTAAAGGGGGTGTTTGTTGGATCGGTTTGAACAAAAGAAAAAAAGGGAGCCCAAATCCAAGTCCAACACAAATTAGTAATACTATTAAAACCAAAAAAATCTGTATACCGCTTGTTGGGAAATATATTGTAAAAGACTTAATACTGGTAGTATAATAGTTAAGTCTGGTAGTATTAGTTAATACTGGCAGTACTAATATTAAGTCTGTCTTAGGATATATCTTAGGAAAGGATATGCATTATCCTTTCACACGGTTTGTATAGCCTTTTAGGGTTTCCTTGTTGTATAAAAGGAACCATACGGCATAGAGTTTTAGAATATAACAAATAGAAGCATTGGAGCTTAATAGAAATCAATAGAAAAGTTAGTATTATATTGTGTTCTTCTTAATACGTGTGTTAAGATTTCACATTAACACTTGATATTCATAGTCAGTGTCTCTCACATAGTTTATTTGGATTTATTCAAGTTGGCTATTGTCTTACAAAGGCTATATAGATCCAAAACCAAGGACCTACAAGTGGTATCAGAGCCAATAAAGAGAATCTGAGTAAGAAGAATCACTAGAACCACAAACAAACACTCTCTTCAGATCTTTACAAAATGTCTCACCCTGCTAATGATGAATTCTCTCAACATCTCAGTGATGATGAAGCATCAAACCATGAAGATGCATCAGACACTGGTGCTGCACCTAAACAACAACAACATGTGATTCCTCAAACAACAGCTATCTCAAATACCAAACTCCTAATTCTACATAATGGAAAACCCAAGAAGATAATTTCAACTGGAAAGGATGGTGTTATTCGAATACTTCCACCAGTAACTGCTGCAGAAATTCAAGCTGTTAAAAAGGAAAGGAAGGCTAAGAATATGTAAGGAATGAAAGGGGAAAAGTTAATTTGATGATTTAGTATTTTATTTGTGGTTATAAAGTGACTACAATATTCTGCGTTTTCAGATAAAATGTGGTTAAGTAGACTATGAGTAAATGAGTTGGTTAAAGTCAGGCATGGTGTCGAGTGACCCATGGAGGTATGTAAACCGATTAGACATCCATCATATGATTGTTGTATGGACTTAAGCATTTGGCTTAGTCGCGTGTAACACATTTAGTATATTATTGTGTATTTTTGTGCTAGTGATATTTAGGAAGTGCGTTGTGGCACAGTGACGTTTCATAGTACTCTTTTTTACAGGTTTTTAAATTGGGATGGAAATGATGCAAATGGTTTTGAAATGTTTTAATTGCCGTGATTATGTGTTTTAATTGAGTGTGGACATCGTATGACTATTATATGACTTTGTGATACATGTTGGTTGTGAATTACTTGCATGTACTGTGTTTGGCATGTCAAGGTTTGTGATTTACTTGCATGTACTATGTTTGGCATGTCAAGGATTGTGATTTACTTGCATGTACTGTGTTTGGCATGTCAAGGATTGTGATTTACTTGCATGTACTGTGTTTGGCATGTCAAGTGTTGTTGATTTGGATCGGATGAGTACGCCTACTCAGTGTTTGATTGGATCGGAGGGGTACGCCTACCCAGTATATGATTTTGTTGATTTTATATGATGATTGGATTGCATGTTAGCATAAGTTCATGATAGTTCATATTTGTCCTACCTTGCTTTTATTAATCACAATAATTGATTGAAAGTTTAAATTGTGTGTCATAAACCTATGACTCTCATCAACCATTGTGTTAATGTTTTAAGCATCATTTTCAGGTGAGCATCACGAGGATCTTAAGAATAAGATGAGTGGCTAGAGAGACCATAGGCTGCTTGAGGAGTTAATCTCCTAGTTTATTTCATGCATGAATGAATGTTGAATGTTGTTGATTTGAATTGCTTAGGTTTATTTATGATGTTTTGCATGTCTTGGTATTGACGTAAACCGCTTTTGCTTCAATACAAGATGCCAGTTATCTTTCATGTTTGCTTGGGTATTTTCATGACACTTTGTGTTTATACTTTGTTTACTTTATGCATTGTAGTTCTCTATATAGACGTCATTGTGTTGTGATGATATCCATTCTCATTACGCCTCGCGTTTCTGCCTTAGCGGGGTGTGGGGTGACAGATTGGTATCAGAGCCATTGGTTATAGAGAAGTAGGTGGTTTGACCTAGACTATAACCTAGGAGTCCTTCATATAGCTGCATAATAGGATCTATGTGTTTAGCTATCTAGGCATTTTGTTTTCTTGCATTTTTCTGAGTTTTATTTTGACCCACGGGCTACTCGATATCAGAAGATCTAGAAGAGAAGCCAATTGAGGAGGAGCCTCTCGAGGAACCGAATGAGGAAGGTTAGTTAGAAGAGTCGGAGAAGGAGGCTGACTCAGATCTCTTGTTGGATGCTAGTAGTAGGCATAGACCCGCAGAGTCGGGTGACTCTTGCGAAAGCAAAGTCAAACCCAAGCGAGGTCCAACATAAGTTTATCCTATCTTTTACCTTGATACGTTGCTATCGATTATTTCTTTTGGATATTATGTATTTTTGGGCGCTTCAAGACCATCGTGTTCTTTCTGTCATTTTCAATTTATTTTTATATAAATAAATATTGCTTTGATGGAGCATCGTTTCTGTGTTATATTGGAGTGGTTTAAGATGTGCAATGTGGTATATGTGCATATATGTGTGTTATCATTGAGATGTGTAGTCTTGAAAGTAAGTACACGTGTGAAAGGATGCACTTATAATTATGGATGGCCAACATAATTATAAAGGCATCACACACATAGACTTGTGACCATGATTGCATTGATCAGTGTTTGTTTGTAAGCTGATAGTGTACTATGTTGTGATATGTGTGATCATGATAAGGATAGTTGTATAGTTATGGAATCCTTCTTTTACCTAATGAGCGATTATGTTAGGTTCAGTTGCATAGATAGTAAGTTTCCATTCTATTTAATGTTTGCGGATACCCCGAATACCTGTTAATGCTGCTATTATGACTAGACGCGTACCCGTGCATAGCACCGGGAATTCCTAGCGGCAGATAATTAACGATATGCGATATTGTGATAACCATTTCGTATAACGATATGTGATATTGCTGTAAAATAACATTGTAAATTATCTAAAAAATTTCATACATTGACATGTACGATTCTTTTCAATCGTATGTATTAGCAAAATGACTAAGATATCATTAAACTTTTAGTAAAATACATACATAGATGATATATGTTTTTTGATATACAATTTTCAATAATTTATGTGCATAATCAAACAAAAATTTGACATATATTAAACAAAATTTTAAATGGCCAAAATTTTAGGACATATAGTAAAGAAAAAAAAGTTTGTATCTTATGTTCCAGATAAAAATACGATTATAGTATCTAATAGTATGTACCAACATTTTTATGTGTTAATTAAGTTAAAGCCAACAAAAATAACCACTAATCAACAAATAATTCAAACTTATTTGGCCCATTGTGATTTCAAGATAAAAAAAAATTTCGTCAGCCCATTGGAAATCTATTGAACCGAGCCACCCCAATTACAACATAATCCCCTAACAAGCATAGTTACCCGCGCGTTGCGGCGGGTCGTGTTTTTTTTCTCGAAGTAGTTTGTGATAATTTTATTTTTGTGGCTAACAACGTCATTAATTTTTTGTGGCGGGGTTTTTTTCGTTTGGAGTGTTTTTTGTTTTTTTTAAAGTTTTTTTGTTTTTTGTTAAAGTAAATTGTTTGTTATTTTTATGGGTTTTTTTTCTTTTGGATCTGGTATACATTTCCAGCGCAAACCCATATTCCATAGATCATTCGGTTAAGTCACGCAAGCCCAAAACAAATAAACGTCACAGGTCCAATAGTGTTAACCCTCAAGATCCGGATATAAGTACACGTGAACTCAACCCCAATCCCTTTCATTTAACAACATTCCCAGTCAACAAACACTTCATCCTATCAAACCTCATCATCAAAAATTTGTTCTTTCTCTTATGACAACACAAATTTAATTTTTCGAATACCACTCAATATCACAACACAAACCTACCAGAGAACACAAATTCCATACTTTTTGTTCGTTTGATGAAGGACAGTGGCTTCAAGATCTTGTTATCAAGGTCTAAGGTAGGTGATTGGTCATTGTGTGTATTCATTTCGTTTGTCCGAAACAAAGTATGAATATAATAGTCTCACAGATCTATGATGTTTTCTCGGTTGCATGTTTGATCTTATTAAGGTAATAGCAATCTTTGTGCAACACAAAAGAGAGAAAAAAAACTGAGATCGTTTATTGTTATTTCTTTTCTATTGAAAGCCGAACACAAAAGAACTATTCTCTTCTTGAGTCGTTCACAGCCGTTGCACGTAATCCAAGAAGACCACATAAGTTTTGGCTTCAAGGTCTTGTAGAGCAAGATCTCAGGTAGGCGAGTTCTTTGTTATTCGTTTCTTGTGTCTCATATAATCGAAACAAAGATTGAATATAACATTGCTGTTTATTGATTCATTCTTGATATTAAAAAAACAAGAGAAACATGTGCTTTTCATAGATCCTATGATGAGGATCTTTTCGTGTGTTTGATCTTATAAAGGTCTCGAAGTTAATTGATGACACGAAGCGAAGAAATCGAGATCTTTATTGTTTTACATTTAAAGCTCGAGTCTTGGTTGTGGTTTGAGATGAGAATAATTGTTTGTTCTTGGCTGTGATGGAGATTGGTTTAGGAAAGTTGGATTTGTTGATTGGATTGTTGTTTGGTTACTGGAATTGTTGTGGGTTGTGGTTTAACACTGAGTCTGTCTTCTTCTTACATTTGTGTTGACCCGACTCGGTGACTGACTCATCCGAGTTGACCCGGTCAACTCAGTAATTAACACTATCACGATAAAAATGTTAACACAATATAAAAATGTTCCATATTAAAAAGTGGTAGATGGTGGATGGGAGACGGATGAATGGCTGCGGAGGAGTAGGGAAGATTTGAAAAATATCATGTTGGCGGAGGATTTGTGTCGACAGTGAATGAAGCGGCTATGGTAGTTTAAATTTTAGAGAGAGTGAGGATGCTGTGTTGGATTGGAATATGTATTTGTTGTGTTAGTGTATGTTTTTATGTTAGTCTTTTATACTAAGCATGTTTTGGCTGTTATAAGTATGATTTAATTGGCTGTTACAATATTATAAGGATGTTACAAATATGAACTTAAAGACATTTAAGTTTTTAATTGTAACTTATAATTATGTTTAATGGAAATTTAAAGACATTTAAGTTTGGGTAGAATTTTCTCTTAGCAAAATTGACTTCCTTATTATAGAGATGATGTTTTCAAGATTCCATGTATTTAATTTTCAACATTTCCTATTAAAGAACAATGAATAAAACACAAAATGCGTCAATATTATTAATGATAATACGAGTACTCTTGCTTAGTACTAGGGTTACAAACCTTGAAGCTATATCTTCTTTCTCAAAGATATATATCTATCTCTTAAAATATATACATTCCATATTTATCTCTTTGCATCCTTATCTCCAAGTCAGCAGCTTTGACCATCAGCAGTATTAACTTTTCTTCTAGCAATATTAACTAACACTGGCAGTACTAAGTTTGTATTGGCAGTACTAACTCCATTAGTACTGTTAGTTATATCTTGGCAGTATTAACTCTTGATGAAGATTTATTCCTAACAATTTGGTTTTCGTAACATGTTGCGGCATGTTAGTACTGACGTTTTTCTATGGTTTTTCTTTTGATTGTGAGTACGGATGAGTCTTCATGTTCTTTTCTTTTGGTTCATAATGTCTTTGTATAAATTTCTCTTGTGCGTGTTCGTTTCATTGTTATTCTGACTATATAGTTCCTGGTACTTTCTTTCGCTTTCAAACAATAGAATTGTATTAGAGTCTTTACGGTATTTTACAAGCCCTTTTGGTATTATGATGTACTTTGTTTGAGTAATATATTTTATATTGATGATGAGTTATGAAAATCCTTTTGAAGTATATCTTGATGGTGTTTGGGGAAAACTATTTTTGAAATGATTTTATGAATACGTTGTGATAAGCGTTTTTATATGACTGTCTCTTTATTTTTATGAAAACTGCGTTTACAATGATTTTTATGAAAACAATGTGATATTGGTTGAGTGTCAAAACTATGTTTAAGATAATCTTTATATTTTTATAAGTTTGTTTTTGATAAATTTTATTTTATGAAAAGTATGTTTAAATTGATTTATATTGGTAAAATGTGATACATTTTTTTATAATTATTTCTTGATTTTTTTTATGAAAACCATGTTTAAAACGAATTTTTTTAAAAAGATTATATTTAAGATGATATTTTTTAATATTTTAAAATGATTTTTTTTAAAACGACTGTCTTTATTGTTTCAAAATGAATTTTTATAAAAACAGTATTTAGTTGGTTCTTTCGAGTAAAATCGATTATTGGTATAAGAATTCTATCTTTCATATTTATCAATCTTGATACGTATCATTATTCGATATGTGTTCCTTTTGTCTTGATACGCTTTGTTGACTCTTTTATTGGTGTTTCCTATCGGTATAGATATTCTATCCTTTCTTTAAAGGATTCTTATGTCTTTTGATCCACATCTATTTGCTTATGTGAAATCCCTTATATGTTTTCTAGCCTTTGATTCGATATTCGTTTGCTACCCTATTCGATATTTCGTAACCCTTAGAAGTCATTGATATACGTTTTATTCGACCAATTCACTCTCCGTGGGGAGCACCTATGTTGTTCAAGAAGAAGGACGGTTCATTTCAAATGTGCATAGACTATCAAGAGTTGGACTAGTTGACCACCAAAAATCTCCCCCGGATTGACGACTTGTTCGACCAGTTACAAGTTTCGCGTTATTTCTTTAAGATAGATATTCGTTCCGATTACCATCAGTTAGGAGTCTTCAACACATACTCGATCAGAAGGAGTTAAAAATAGACGCCAACGAAGACGGATTGAATTGTTTAAGTGATTTCGACAGTGAGATTTGTTACCATCCAAGAAATGCAAATGTAGTGGCTGATGCATTAAGTAGAAAGAAGATAGTGAAACCAAGATGAGTACGCGCAATGTCCATGACTATTAGTCAAGTGTTAAGGACAAGATATTAGCTGCTCCAGGTGAGGCGTCCAAGGTAGAGAACGCGATAGTAGAAATTTTGCGTGGCCTGGACCAACTAATGGAAAGGAAGGAAGATCGAGGTATGTATTTTATATGGGTTTCATTAATAGGTTATGTAAGGACATTAATTATGGACAAGGCTCATGCATCGAGGTACTTAGTACATCCGAGAGCGGATAAGACGTACTATGACCTTAGAGATATGTATGGTGGCCATGTATGAAGAAGGATATTGCTACCTATGTTAGCAATTATTTGACTTGTTTAAAGGTGAATGCTAAAACATCAAAGACCTTCGAGTTTATTGCAACAACTAGAGATACCTGAGTGGAAATAGGATAGAATAACTATGGACTTTATTACAAGGTTGCCTAGATCAAGTAGTGGGTATGATACGAATTGGGTAATAGTCGATAGACTAGCTAAGTCAGCCTATTTTATGGCAATACGAGAAGATTACAAGATGGAGAAGTTAGCAATGCTTTATATTGATAAAATAGTAGCAGGGCATGGAGTGCACGTGTCAATCATCTCAGATCGTGATGGAAGATTTACTTCAAGGGTTCTGGAAAATATTACAGAAAGCCTTAGGGACGCGATGGGATATGAGTACGGCTTATCATCCTCAGACAGATGGACAAAGTGAGCATACAATTCAGACATTGGAGGATATGTTAAGAGTGTGTGTGATCGACCTTGGTGGCAGTTGGGATGTCCACCTACCGTTAGCCGAATTTTCTTATAATAATAGTTATCATTCAAGCATTCGATGTGCTCCATTTGAAGCACTGTATGGAAGGAAATGTAGGTCGCCCGTTTTGTCGGCTGAAATTAGAGAAAGTCGGTTGATTGGACTAGAATTGGTACAAGAGACAACTGATAAAGTGATATGGATTAAGGAAAGGCTCTAAGCGGCTAGAGACTGCTAAAATAACTATGTTGGCAATAGGCGTAAACAGTTAGGGTTTGAAGTTGGTGATAAAGTGATATTGGAAGTGTCATCTTGGAAAGGTGTGTTGCGTTTGGAATGAAAGACATGTTATCATCAAGGTATGCAGGACCATTTGGGATCATTGAAAGGATCGGTCCTATAGCCTATTAATTAAGATTGTCTCAATAATTGAGTAGCATACTCGATGTGTTTCAAATTAAAAGAAGTATTTAGCGGATGCAAATCTGCATGTGCGTTTAGAAGAAATTAAGGTAGAAAAAACTCTTCATTTTATTGAAGAACCTGTTGAGATTATCGATCGCGAGGTTAAAAGTTTGAAGCGCAATAGGATTTCGATAGTTAAAGTCCATTGGAACTTGAAGCGAGGTCATGAGGATTTCATAAAATCTAAGTATCTACACTTGCTCGTTAAGCAAGCTATCGTTGGAAGTACTAAGTAAAGTTGGATACATAGGGTTATTGGAAGACTTTAGTGCACCCTTAAATGTTCTGAGGTGGTTTGGTTAAAGTTATATAGTGAGTAAACCTGAATTCGAGCCAATTCTTAAAAAACATTGAGCTTTGTAATAACACATAACTTAATTTCAAGACAGTTCTTGATTGATGAGTTGCGGGGTTGAGTTATGGATCAAGTTGTTACACAACTTAAGGTTTTTGACGAGTTTCCTCGAGGATGGGCAAGACTCATATAGTTGGATGTTCTCTTCGCTTATAGCTGTTATGCTGCTATTTGTTCTCTCGTGTGGGTAAGCAAAATTGTTAACAGTAGAAACGATTAAATTTTGGGACGAAATTTCCCTAAGGAGAGGAGACTGTGACAACCGTGACTTGAGCAGGTTAGTCAAACCGTTAGAGTTGACAAAAGTATTTATATGTGTTATAATTGTGTGCTTATGTGATCTTATATGAGTATTTGATATCAATCCGTGTTGCGTGTTCATCTATTAGTGATTGAATTGTGGTTTTGGTAGCTATTTCATTTCGTTCACATTTTGTGAGAATGGAAATAATGGCATGATTTTATGCGTTATCATGTAATTTGATGAATAATTGATATATGAGCGTAAAGTGTATATAATGTATTTTTAGGAATGAATTAAGTCTAGTATTTAAGTTAATTAAGTGTAGGTTTTTCTAAATTAGGAAAGTAATTTATGAAATGAAATTTATAAATAGTAAGTTTAAAACTAGTTTTATTTAAAAGGTTTGCAAAATTAATGAAGTGTGAATCGTTAATTTCGAGTTGAAAATTTAATTAGAATGTTGAGGTTTGATAATTTATTTATGAGGTAATTAATAAAAAAAAATTGGGAAAAATAATATTAAGTAGTGTAAGTGTTTTTATTTTAAGTTTAGTGTATTTATTTAATAAGGGTTTTAAGAAAATATGTAATAAATATAGTTTTTATAAAAAAAATATAAATAACATAAAAATATGTATAAATTTCGAAATTCTATAAAATAAATAAAAAAAAATTTGTTAAAGGGGGTGTTTGTTGGATCGGTTTGAACAAAAGAAAAAAAGGGAGCCCAAATCCAAGTCCAACACAAATCAGTAATATTATTAAAACCAAAAAAATCTGTATTCCTCTTTTCTTTTTCATCTGAGTCGAACCATATCAAAACCCTAGCAGCCATTGGTGATTTTTTTAAGCTTTCAAGAAACAAGGTTTGATCATCTCTTACCAATTTCAAAAATTGTTAAATCTTTCTTCTATTAATCAAGCTATGTTTTAAATCTTTGTCTTAATTATGTAATCAATAAATTGATGGATTAGGGTTAATAAAGTTCTGTATTAATGAAGTATTGATCATCTAATAATGATTAGGGGATGTTAATTAGCATGTGGGAGGGTTTAATTAGGTTTAATTATGGTAAATTCGTAATTGAAATTTGGGCAGAATTTTTGGTCATCTTGCGTAAGTCATAACTCGGTCATACGAATAGCTTTTATTGATTTTTTTTGCCTAAAGTGAATTTCAGAGAGTCTAGTTTTTAAAACGTTTGGCCCCGAAAGGTTTTGAGGTCGGGAAGTTAGTCAAATAATTTTTGCAAGAAAAGTTGTCATAACAGTAAATTCAGGTCAGATTTGGGTCTGATTTCGGGGAGTAAAACCCCTACTTAAAAGTTGAATTATGGTTAGCCAAAAATCAGAGGTCATATTTTATGTGTCTATTAACTCCAACTCAAAGCACAAGCCCAAATTTATTGTCTAAGTATTTTTAGAAAAATTAAACTTTTTGGTGTGCATTCAGATCTGAATTTGAGTACATTGTGATGTTGAATTTTTATAAAATAGTAGGGCTCAATATTATTTTTTATAAAAAATCACAGTAGTTCATAACCCATTAAGAATGTAGGGAATGAAAGGGGAAAAGTCAATTTGATGATTTAGTATTTTATTTGTGGTCATAAATTGACTATAAAATTCTGCCAACAAAACTAAAAAACAATAATATATGATTAAAGTATTTAGAGTATAAGTGAGATATGGGAAGTATGATAAAGGGTTTATAATCATAATATAAAATTAGTAGTCCATCAATTGATTGTTACATCGTCTTGGGCATTTAGCCTAATCGCGTGTAACATGGGTTTTATTAGTTTTTAATTAATTGCAAAGATATTGTGAATTAGTTGTGCATCAGGTGAGTTTCATAGTCTCTCTTTTTACATTGTTTTTAAATTAGGATGGAAATGATGCAAATGGTTTTAAAATATTTTAATTGCTGTGATTATGTGGTTTAATTGATGCATGGACATTTATGTGGCTATTATATATTATGTGCTAAATGTTTATGTGTTGTTGGATCGGAGGGTAACATTCCTACCCATGCTGTGTGATTTGGATCGGAGGGTCACGTTCCTACCCATTACTGTGTGATTTCGATCGGAGGATAAAGTTTCTACCCATTACTGTGTGATTCCAATCAGAGGGTAATGTTTCTACCCATTACTATGTGATTCCGATCGGAGGGTACATATTTCAGTATGATATTTTGGTGTGACTTGGATCATGGGACACGTTTCGTCCTGATTGTGGTTGTTTTGTACATATGCATGTTAGCCTGTATAATAGCTAGCCTAAATGTCTTGCCAGGTTTTGTATTATTAATCACAGTAATTGATTGAAAGTTTGAACTATGTGTCGTAAACCTATGACTCTCACCAACCATTGTGTTGGTATTTTTAAGCATCGTTTTCAGGTAAGCATCATGAGGATCTTAAGAATAAAAGGAGTGGCTAGAGAGACCATAGGCTGCTTGCGGAGTTTAATATCCTATTTTATTTCATGCATGAATGAATATTGAATGTTGTTGATTTGATCTGCTTAGGTTTATTTTGGATGTTTTGCATGTCTTGGTATTGACGTGAACCCCCTTTGTTTCAATACAAGACGCCAGTTATCTTTCATGTTTGTTTGGGTATTTTCATGACACTTTGTGTCTATACTTTGTTTACTTTATGCATTGTAGTTCTCTATATAGACGCAATTATGTTGCTATGATATCCATTCTCGTTACGCCTCGCATTTCCGCCTTGGCGGGTGACATGTATGACCACCTCATCGCCGATATGTGAGCCTGTTAGGATTTTTGAATAACAAATTGAGCAAGACCAGTGATGATTAATCTTGTTCCATTGCATAGTATGTGGCTTAGATTCAGATTCCGTAAGAGCATGATGGGTAGTTCTTTTTTAAGCACAACTCATGTGGTGGCATACCGGGAAAATTTAAGGAATTTAAGAACTCGACAGGGTATAGTTGATGCTGGTCTATATTGTCCGTCGAGGCCTTACAGATTTCATCTAGGTGACGGTTTCGCCAGATAATTTTTTAAACATAAATTTGTTGATTGCGTCGGCATCTTCATTCTTTAGTGTTAGAATTGCCCTCTTCTTTAAGTATTCGTCGTTAGTCTGCCTTGAAGTAAAATCAGGATATGTTTCCTCAGCAATTTGCCGAATTGTACAATCCCATGTTTTTATCAGGAACTTTTCTGGAATGTCAATCCATGTTGGCTCATCTTCCCCTTCTTTCATTTTTGCTGGTAAAGTGCCATCACCCACAACCAAAACCCATTGGTTGAATTCTTGTTTTAATGTATCAATCTCCCCATTTGGAAAATATTCATTGACCCTCATGCTGCGCGTAAGTTTGAAAACCTTGTAGTATCTCCACAACTCGAACCTGTTTGTGCAAGCTTGGACCACCTCTGGCCTTTTTGCCGTTGGAATGACTGGTAAAATCTGTCTGAAGTTACCTCCCAGCAACACGGTCATGCCCCAAAAAATTTAGCGCCTTTTCTCTGAGTCCTTGAACCCTAATATATCTCTTAACGTTGTATCTAAGGCCTCAAAAGCATATCTTTGAGTCATTGGGGCTTCATCCCAAATAATTAGTTGAACCTCTTGCATTAGTTCTGCTAATTGAGTGTTCTGTTTTATGCCACACGTGCTATTCTCCATTAGCTCAAGTGGAATAACATATCTGCTATGAGCAGTCCTACCTACCGGGAGGAGCAAGGATGCAATTCCTATAGGCATAAAATAAAGGCGTTGTTTTTCATCTATTTAATAATAACTATGAAGGTTGGAATGTGTGGTGTAATTATTGAGTAAATGGCCCGTATTTCTAAATAGCTTACCTGAAGATGCAACCGCGAGTACAATCATTCATTCTGATCTTAATCTTGAGATTATAGTTCTGTAAAAAAAAGGTCTTCCCAGTCCCCCCCCCCCCAGGTCCATAAATAAAGTAAAAGTTCCCTTTTTTTATTATGGACAGATTGAACAACTTCTTTATAGATTATTCATTGTTTGGGATTTAACAATGAATGAAGTTGTTGATGTTCAGCCTTGGTTTTTTTGATATCAAAATCCAATGCCTCTCTGATCAGATAATTGTCCATGTTTGTCAGCAAGCTTGGGTTAGGTTGGGGTAAATCTTTGAAGTCTGCTAACGACCTACCATATTTATGTAATAATTCTTTGATTTCCATTAGGTAATATTTGCGGATCTGTTCATTCGTCAAATGTAAGTCAGGATACTTAAAAAGCTTACGCTTTTTAGGCTTTTTATGTAGGATATCCTCGGATAGAGTTTGCCAATTTTCTTCCCAAAGCTTTAGTGGCCTGCTTACATCATAGAACAACAACATTGTAACGAATATGTCCCGCAGTTGTGGGCCTAATGCCCATAGGCTTGCTTCTGAAAGAGCATGTGTCTACTCCTTGTCGTCGTTTAGTAGGCCGTAGGCAAAGCAGGCTTCTTTGAATGTTGCATATAACCTTTTGTTAACCGTCATTAGCTGTTCAAAACCCTTAACTCCCCTAACAACATTCAGCAGCATTCTAAGATAGTATCGTTCCCCGAAAGCTGGGCTTGAATAAACAATCCTGCCTATGCATTTCCTCTGTTTCCTTGGTTTCTAAATTTTCCCTTTTCCATGCCAAACAGAGTGTTTAGGAATTTCCGCATAAGTAAGGGTTTTTGCTGCTGGATCACGTTTGTTTAGCTCAAACCAATTAGTGAACACTGTGACGTCGATACCTTCCTTTTCTAGCAGGTAATTTTTCTGAATCCCGCAATGTTATTGCATTTTGGTTAGGCAAGTGGAAGCTAAGTTGCATGACCGCCGGGTATGAGTAGTGGATGTCAAATGAAAAGAGCCGCCACACAGCCTCACGTGGAGCTAAAAATCTACAATTCATATAGTTTTTGATTTCGTCTACCTCTAAAACTTTTTTAGTCACTAAAGTTGTTCCATTTTTGACATTTTCTTTAATAATGATAGTGGATCTGTCTGGACCTTTATTTAAATACTTAAATAAGTATTTGACAACATTTGATCTATTGCACTATTCTACGTTGATATGTGCCTTGTATTTAAGAAGCATATAATGATTGTGAGGGGCCACATGTTTGTTGTCACACGTGAATTTCCCCTTTTTAAAAGTCACCTTATTATCCCTTCGTCGATAATGATGGTATCCTTCTTCATCAAGGACCGTTTCCGCCAAAAAAGGTTTAGGAAAATGTTTTAAACATTTCCCATCGCTTGTACATGTTGCGTTTCTTGCATCTTTTCCTCATGATCCATGTAATATATAGTCAGTGGCGGCTTTATATCCATCTGGATCATCCGTTGGAGAGGGAAGCTCTGCGGAAATTATATCATCTATGTCACTAGGTGTCTTGCCTTTGCAGTGCTCTTTCAGCCATAGGAGGATATGTGTATGTGGTAGGCTGCGCTTTTGGAATTCTAAGACATATACCACTGTGATATGAATAGAATGAATGTGTTAGCTAAATCTTTCAAATATTGTAAAGAACATGTCAACTGATAGGCTGCTGTTATGGATATTACCTTCGCGTGATTCACCAAACACGTGTTTTTTGGTCAGATCATCTTAGAGCTCGATTAGTTTTATTTTAAAAACACGCGTCCTTATTTCTAGTCTATCATGTGATTTTTGCCCTGGGAAATAAGCCAACATTTTTGAGATTTCTGGCCACTTTGGGTTGGAAGTAAACGTGATGAATAAATCTAGATTGTCGTATGCCCGACATAGAGCTATGGGATCCTAGTAGTTCTGCATCATATATCTTGGGCTTCCCGTGAAGGTCCTTGGCAAAACAATCCTTTTACCAAGTCCTACTGCACTTGTATCCCCTCGTGTGACTGCATCACATAGATTACGGTATAGCTCTACGCGCAACGTTTCTTGATTATTCCTTGTCTAGTTGAGATTTTGTTCTTCCACTGTGGTGTATGCATCCACCAAATATTGTTGGAATAGATGTCCTCCTCTCAATAAAGTACTACTCTCGTTGGGCTGTTATTGAATTATGTAGCTGTAGTATTCTTTCATTGTTACGTATCCCTGTTTTTTTTCGGGTTCCTGTGTTGTTGTGATAGGGTATTTTCTCATGGAAGTCGTCTTCCCCATACGAAAACAACAAAGGATATTGGAGTGCTATGTATGAAGGATGTAATTTTGAAACACGTTTTGGCCCAGTATCTTTGCTGTTTACAATGATGTCTCTTATAGGAAGCCCATTGCCGAAATCATTTAAGATCAGAGCAGCCACTTCAGACACGGTGGGAGCGTTGTACTGTCCGGTTGTTTTCCGCTCGCTATGTAACTGCAGATGGAAGTTTTCTTAATTATGTGTGTTACACTAATCTCTTGCCATGCAGAAGGCCTTGGCAACTAAACTATACTGATCCAACATTTGGATTAAATTCCCAACTATATGTTCATCAACGCCTTCACTTGTTTCCTTGTCAATGAAAGCACTCGTCCGATTTCTAACTTCATTTTGCGTGTCAAAAAATAGAGCTGGGCAAATTTTAGTTGCATTCCTTCTTTAGGAAGTAGGGACCCCATTCAATGATTGTTTTG
This sequence comes from Tanacetum coccineum, assembly GCA_026074375.1. Taxonomy (NCBI): domain Eukaryota; kingdom Viridiplantae; phylum Streptophyta; class Magnoliopsida; order Asterales; family Asteraceae; genus Tanacetum; species Tanacetum coccineum. The sequence goes on from BQNB010014321.1 coordinate 16,290, forward strand.
TCCGTTTATCCTAAATGTGTATGGTGCCCGACCTGTATTAACAGAATGGTCTATTTTGCACTAAATGACGTGAAGCAAAACATGCTATTGTAGACTGTAATATGATCTCTAAATTTTGATGTTGCAGCATCATTATGGGTGAGGAGGTGGTTTAATGGTGGAGGCGCCTCATTGAAATGGGGGAGCAGTAGTTTACCTCCTTGACAGAAAAGTGAGAAAGTTAAATTGACACCCGTTTTTGACTTTTCTTCTCTTTCTTCATACCACATGGTAGCGTTACAGTTATGGCATTGATGCGAAGGAGGCATAATATTATGGTAAGTGATTGGTACAGCTTAAAAAAGATACATTTATGTTTGTCACGAAGGGTATCATGAACTGACATTTTTAGGTAGTAAATTTGTATTTAAGAATTCGTTATGACCCAAGAATATTAGTGGTGTGCAAAATTACTTGCAGAGGTGAATTCCCTTTTTTGGGTTATTTTTTTAGCTCTACGCAAATGCATGGGTCCTAAAATACCGAACACAACGATGAATTTAGAATGTATGTGAAAAACCCTTTGGCCAAATGACAAAAAAATGTTAAAGAAATTTAGTTCTCCCAAAATTAGGTACAATGAATACCTGCTGATCTCCTTGGTAGGCGGGTAGATGCATACTTGGAGGATGAAGGTCCTGCTATTTGGGTTACATTGATTCTAGTAGTATCTGGCAATGGCAATGGATGTATTCCTGCACGTTTAATTTTAAGAATCATGTATTTTTCTATAATTGTGTTCCACGGTATGTTATTTATCCACTGAAGCAAAGTGTGTGCGTATGTATATACTTGAGAACCCTAAAGTTGTTTCCGTTAATCTAATCCCACGGTAACTTTGTACTCTTCCATCTTGTTTGATAACTGTATTTGAATGAATCCTTACCGAATTTTAGAGCAAGTCTGTGAGAGATGGAGTAATCCTCTGGTTGTTATGTGAGCCTGGAACATAAACACACATATGATTATAATAACATCTTATTAATTAAAGGTTTGAAAAGGTATTCAAGTTAAGTGTACCTGTATTCATACGTGCGTATGGTTTGTAATTCAATTTTGCTGTTTAGCAAGATGGAAGCATGATTATAGGAATTGAGAAGTTATAGACTGAAAATATTGAAAAGACAATCTTTTGGAATACTTTGAACTAAATGATATATTTAGAGCCATAATAAATTAGTAATAAATGTGGCAAGGAACAACAGAAATGCACAGTTTCTCCTGGTATTCTCTATTTTGAAATTTGTAGGGCTCTAGCTTTTCTAGCGTCATACCACGTGTAAGCATGTTCTTTTATAACAACGTAAGTGCCACCGTTCACTTTATATGGTTCCTTATTTAGGGATGATGCAGTCTAAATATGATGGGATTGTATCTCAATCTCAGCATTTGTTAGTCTGTTTCGTCATCACAACTATGCCCCAGTCTATTCCTTTCCATGTGTGGCCTTCTGCTGATAATGTTGTCCAAATATGAAGGAGCTGCACTTAATTGTGATTATTTTATTTGGAACATTGAAGCTGACATTGGCATTTGTTTCCTTATTTTACAGTTTCAGGTACACTTTTGAATGTGGGGTTGAACAAAGGCATAAAACATGAAAGAAACCATGACATGAGCCTATTTGTTTTGCTGAGATTGTCTAATTGACACGCAATAAAGGTACACATATTTATACGCTGTATGCGATTGTGTTTGTAAATAGAACTTGCCTGACCCTTATTTATTTGAAGGTAGTGTTATTTGAAATAGTATGTTGATTTAGTAGGTCGCAGTTGTGGAATACTTGATACATTAGTCATTGTGCAAGTGACTTTGTTTTTTCATTTGTATTAATTTATACACATGCTTTTAGCTTAAATTAGATGGAACAGTAATATTATTGATTTGTATAACCAAGCATGAGTTATAGTTGAATTGAAACATGAGGTTTACAATGCTTAAGACATAAGAACGTAGAGTTTTAGCAACATTTGCAGCCTCCCTCATGGTTATTTCCCTGAATATTTTGTAATGTAACCTTCATGTGTGCATCATCTTCCTGATTGTTTATGCATGTAAACTGATGCAACTTGGTTGTTTTATCTGATCCATAGCCGCCAACAATGTATCAGAAAGAACAACATATCCAAAAATGGAAAAATAGTTAATATATCCTGGCATATAAAACAAAAATGTGTTCTGACATTTAGCCCCTTTTAGCTGTAATAAACTCTACTAGATATGGGATTAATTAAAACCACCAAACATGAGTTTAAAGCGAAACCGAACATGAGTTCCAATGTATCTGAAACAACAACATATCAAAAAAGGAAACATAGTTAATAATTCGTGACATATAAATCAGAAATGTGTTCTGACATTAACCCCTTTTAGCTGCAATAAACTCTAATAGATATGCGATTAATTAAAACAGCCAAACATGAGTTCACATCAAAACCAAACATGAGTCTCAAAATGTTTAATACATAGGATCAAAGGATCCCTGCCACATCTGGGCTCAAATTTATTGTTCTTTTCATAAACATTATTTCATGGAACGCTCATCTTATGATCCCCTTCATTGACGCTGTTGAGTGTGAGTTGATGAAACTTGAGCATCTATGCTGATTCAGAATCATCCTCAATGTATCTAAAAGAAAAAGAACATAGTTAATATACGGCCCAATATAAACTAAGAATGAAGTGTTGAGTGGGAGCTGGCCTCGTCCTTTTCTTCTTCTTGTCTGTTGGACCACACACTTCATATACGTCAGAGTCTTCCAGCTCAGGTCTAAAATAATGGGATGATATAAAAGTTGTTAGTTATTGCCGAGAAAAAGGTTGCTCTTTATGTTGGATTGCTATTAATGATGTGCTAACCCTTTTTTTCTTGTCCTCATTAGGTTTCTAGGGAGTGCACACGGTTGGATGTCTTGACAATCTTTTCATTGACGGTACTACATCATCAGCAGTCAGTGTTGGTGTGCTAGAGGACGCACCGTCCTCAACCGATTCACTTGGATTAATTTTCCAACAAGTAAACCTCTCAAAGGTACCATACTCATAGTAGGTATGGGATTTGATTTCCTAAATGTAAGTCATACCAAAAAGATTCCTTATAGCAGTGGGAAAGTTTGAATCATCATCTGCATCCACTCCCTCATCGTCCGCTGCCATGAGTGATTTAGCTAAGCATTTAACCAACTCTGTTGCTGTGTCATTAAACATCACAACGACAGTATGTGCAGTGTCGTCAACAACCACTACTTCAAGCCTGTACTTGCATAAGGAATGCGACGGGGGAAAGGTAAGGAATACCATACATTGCATTTTAATTAATAGTTTGTAACTAACATAAGTAGCATTACCTAAAAATAGGATAGTCAACAGTTTTGTTACATGCCTTGCATAACCATTTCCTATTTTGTCGGGTCACACCTTTTCGGCAATTTTCATAACCACGAGATGGGTAGTTCCACCCTTTTTTATTCCTGAAGTTTTCTATCATTACCTTATAGTGGAAGGTTGCTGTCTGTAAACATAAAACTTTTGTAAATACCATGCGGGAGAGTAATAGAATATTCTGCCAACACAGGTGAAAACATTCATAAATTGTTTTGGCGATTGCGTGCCCAGATGAGGAGATTTTCAAGTGTCTCTTCTTTAGGTATGGAACAATCAACTGGCAAGACGGCCTTGATTGGCTCAACAAAACTGGTAGGCACATCGACAGCAAAAGTGAGTGTTGTTAATTTCAAAAAGCAAAGTGAACAATAATGCATACGCTGACCTGTTATCATTTTTTAATTCATGTAGGCAGGGGATATCATCATCATCATAAATGACCGTCGAGGAACTGCTTGACAAATACAATTTATCTGCAAGGTAACAATTATTTTAGAGCAGCGCGTGAGCATTATAAAATGTTAACTACAATCAATATTAAGGATCCTTACTGTTATAATCCTTAGCAGACATTATGGTTAACACCACGGCACACATGCCTACATGATTTGTTTTCCTCTCAACCAAAACATCACCAAGCCCACCCAATAAGGTTACCCTAAGTGACTGGCCCTTGTTTCATAAGATGGTAATCATCACTAACGTGCCTTTGCGATATAAATGCAATATTTGCAGACAACAACACTAACCTCTGGTTCGCCAGGTAAACATCAAGTGTCTTGGAGCCTGATTTCGTGTAAGTTGTCCTCCCAACATTAGTTACATACCCGGCTACATCTGCAGGGTATTAAATAATTTTTTAGTATAAGCAGCCGTCAAAAAATGGCCTAAACAATTAGATACATAAAGAGAAGAACATATTTCTAATCAAGTACTTGTTGTTCGCAGGTTCTATCTGATCAAAAGCCATCAACTTGAAAGGATATCTGAGATAACCATAGGGGTCGGCAGAAACCTTGCGTGTTGTTGTTTCCCCGTCAAACTCAAGCATGAACATATCTTGTAAAAATCCTAAAATCATCCTTATTAGGGAGAACAAAAAAGTTTTTGACAGCATAGATCCCGCCTTCTTTCAGCCTCAGGAAATTGTGTGCTACGTTTGATTTAGCAGTACAGTGAATCATATTACCCTGCAAGGACTCAGCGTCAGAAACAACCATAACGAAAGGAATTATGATTTCTAAAGCTTACCTTTAAGTCAGAGACAACAAAATCTGTTCTAAAATAGCGTTCGGTTATAGCGTTTACATCTCAAAATCTCCTAATCATCACAACAATAGTGCCAGTAACATCTACCTCCAACTGGTACAGGAACAAATGAGGCTCCGGCTGCTAAGATTCAGACTTCTCTACAACTTTGGTAGCCGATTTGGAGCCTACAGATTTGTTCGACAATTTTTCTTTGTTTTAGCTTATCTGTTAGGTGGAGAGACTTGTCTGTTAGGATGCCTGGGAAGCTAAACTGGTAGGGACTGCATTTATAGATAGATGTAGGTTGGGGCATCTTCTTTAAGGATGTAATTGCAGGAGTTGTAGAGTCTGTAACGACATATGTGCTTGGTATTCTTAGAGGATATAGTGTAACTGCATATTGAATGATGAAGAATGAATGCAGAATGAATGTTGAACCATCAGGCTTATAAACTTTTCATGGACACAGCCCCATTAAATTAAGGGGTTATATCTTTTAATATAATAGATATAAATTGTATAAAGCTTTGTGTATTTTATTAGTTTGTGTGTGTGTGTATATATATATATATATATATATATATATATATATATATATATATATATATATATATATGGTGAGGTTTATATTGAGAAATAAATTTTGTGGCAGAAACTTTACTGAACTATTTTAACGCAATCTAGACCCTTGGATCTGTTTAATAATGGTTCATTAATGCAGATGGCATTTGTAAATAATTGAAATTAAAATTTGGCTCGAAATGTATAGATAAGGGTATAATTGGTATTAAACATAATTAAAAAGTGTAATCGTAACTGTTTCCCAATTAATGAAACAATCAATATCATTTATTTTAAGGAGTTTCAAAATAAAACAATCAATATCATTTATTACCAAAGAATGAAACAATCAATATCATTTATTTTAGGTAGTTTCAAAATAAATCGTATCATTTATTTTGGGCAGTCTTATAAGTGGTTATCCAATATATGGATTAACAATCATACAAATCAATCATTCAGTTATTTCAAGGGACTTTATAAAAAAGAATGGAGATTGTATACCAAAAAAGAACAGATATGTTCCAAATAAAAAAAATATACATGTTTTACAAATACAACATACATGTTTCTCTCATTATAAACCATTCATGTTTCATAATTAAAAAGAACAAATATGTTCCGAAATAAAAAAACATTCATGTTTTTTTCATAAAACATACATGTTTCATAAAAAAACATACATGTATCTCAATTAAAGTAACATACATGTTTTTAAAAAACACCCTTTAATTGAAACCACAATTATAAAACATGTATGTAAATCGTGTTATTTATTATCAAAGAATAAATTGTATTTATTATCAGAGAATAAATCGCTTCATTTATTTTAGGGAGTACAATCAATACAAAATAAATCTAAAAATACATTTAATATCATTAATTATCAAAGAATAAACGGTATCATTTATTTTAAGTAGTTTTAAAAGTGTTAATCTAAATTTGGATATGCAATTAATGCAAAATATATCGTGTCATTTATTATAGGAAGTTTCAAATTTGACCAAAAATTGTGTTTATCTAAAATATCCTTAGGATAAAAAACTGAATTAAATAATGGAATAATTTATTAAATTCTGATTGGTCTAGAAATAGTTCTGTAAAAGTTCTTGCCACTAATAATGGTTTCTCAATATAACACAAAAATTTTATATATATATATATATATATATATATTTATATATATATATATTTTTATATTTATATATATATATATATATATATATATATATATATATATATATATATATATATATAGACTTTTCATTTTATAGTATTTTAAGAATAACATTTATTGTGTTTAATGAGTTTATAATTTGTGCTTTAAGTGTTATAATGCTTAAGTTTCAATTTCTTAACAAATTAATGCAAGAAAAGTGGTTCCTACATTATATGTAGTGTAAACGAGGTATTATCCGGCCAGACGTTGCTGCGGAGCCTAATATCCGATAATAATATAAGATGAAAGATAAAACTAACAAATGAAGTTTTGATGTATTTCTAACACATGAGGGTGACATATAACACATTCATTAACACTTATGTATACATAGTATACACCAAAAATTTGTCTTGCAAAATACATATTGTCCACAAAAGAAACTATAAACTGAAATCTAATATACTACATACCGCTAAAAAAAGACAACGACACAACAATCCATGTTCTACTTATCGCGTACAAATGATTATTGCTTGAAATCGATTTTAGCAGATTTTTAAATATCACTACAACGAAAACAACGTATCTTGCTCCATATGGTCTTTGTTGTATGACTGATTCGTGCCCAAACACACACGTAGGTATATATAAGGACGATGTCAATAATAGTATAGTAATAAGTATTCCGCGAGGATTCTAGAAGATTACTTTTATCCAAAGTAAAATTCAAAACCTTCCCGAATCGTATCCTGACGAGGTGCAAATTAAGAATCGGTTAAGTTCATGATCGCGTGATTTGAATGGTTTTAAAATTTGATTTGGTTTATAATATACGTAAGCTAAGTATCCTACAATAAGTAATCAACACGGGTATCGTTCTCCTCGGTGAGAGGTGAATGGAAAATTATGTTTTTGTCGGGAATCGAGCTTGAATGTCATAGAAGATTTGGATTTGGTTTCTAATTCTAAAAACGCAAGGGAAAGCAAATAAAAGGCAAGCTAAACTAGAAATAAAAGCAATTAAGGAATTAAACGTAAAAACGTTAACGGGAAATTAAAAAACACGACATATAAGCAACTAATTCAAATTTTAACCCTACAAATGCAAATTTATTTTTTAAAGGTCCTAAATGATTAAAAATAATTTTAGAAAAAAGAATTATATTTTTTTTGACTTTTAATTAATTTTTTTATGAACTAAAAACAGTTTTAATCTAAATAAAATATTAAAAATAGTAAACTAGTTTATAAAATTTTGGAAAATTACAGAAAGTATAGAAAACTATAACTAACCTAGGAAAAATAAGATCTGGCAAAAAGCATTTCAGATAAGCAGTTAAATAAGCCCAAACAGCTTATAAGCTAAAACAAGCCAACTGCCCTTAATAATAAATGTTGTAAATGATAACCATAAAAGACCCTAGGGCAGTTGGTTTGTGAGTGTGGTGTTGAGTCGTGTGTGTGCTAAGGGAGAGGTCACAGGTTCGACCCCTGTGGCTTCCCCTTTTTGAAAACATTTTAAAAATTTTTTATTTGAAAAAGCTAAAAAACAAGTAAAAATAAGCAAGTTTAATTAAGAGACTTTTTATTGAAACTTAAAAATAAGCTGAGAAAAAGCTAAAAGAATTGGCAGTTTTGGCTTTCTTAAAAATTAGAACATAAGCTAAAACTGTTTAAGCTTTTTAGACTTAAATAAGCACTAAGAAACTCAGATAAGCTGAAACAGATAATAACCTAGACCTAATAAGCTCTTAGAACTACAAATAAGCAAAAACTTTTAAGCTGAAATACTATCAAAAAGAGGTTTAAAGGACATTTACCTCAACTTAAAGCTAGCTTAAAGACCAATTAAACTAAAAGGAAAAGCTACTAAAACTAAAACAAATTAAGACTAAAACTCAAGGAAATCAAATAAGCTAGAATTAAGCATTTTGAACCAGGAATAAGCTCAATTGATAAGCTGATAAGATCACTTAAGAACAAAACAGTTTGCTAAAAAGAGTTTTCTAAAGCTATATATACTACTTTTAAAACCTAGATTAAGAACAGATAAGCTAAATCAAAAAGCTGGAAAACTTAAAACAACTAAAAACTACCCAACAAGGAACACATAGAACTAATTTTTAAGAATTTTAAACTAGATTAAGGCTATGAAAAATATCTGATATAGAAGACAGTTAAACTAGTATTTTTGGTTTTTCTTTGGTTTTTGGAAAACTTGCAGACTAGTTTTACTTGACTTGAAACTCAAAAGCAGGTTTATACTAAGACAGATGAAACTAAATTAAGCTAAAGCTAGGCAAAGATAAGCTAGAAAAGGACCCTCTTAAAAGATATGCTGAAAATCAGCATATGTTTGAGCATATGTTGATAGAATTTTAAGACTAAGATTTTTGTTTAGAAAACTTTGTTAAAGACTAGGACTCAACTCAATTGACATAACAACCATTCTAAACTTATTTTAAACTATGAAACAAAACTTAAAACTGATTATTATGAAGATTCAAATAAAAGCTGGTAAACTTAATTCTAAACTTAGAACTTTTGAAAACTTAAACAAAACCTTTAAAATTTGACAAATGCTGATAAAAACTAATGAATGCTACTTATTTAGACGGAACTATAGCTAAAACAACCTGGCTTAATAACCAAAACAAGGCTTAGCAGTTTTAACTTGTAGTTAAAACTGCTATCCCAAACACTCCTTTAAATCTCTAAAACTACTTTAGGCTAAAGAACAGATTATAAAAAGCATTAATCTAAATGTAATTAGCAATATTAAGACAGAGAAAGCACAATTAGGCAGAGAATAAGCAAAATTAAGCAGTAAATAAGCAAAACAGAAAAAATAAGCTAAAATGAGAAAAGGAAGAGTACCTTGATCCTAGCTCAAACAAGGATCAATCAAATGCTCAAATGAGCTAATCTACAAGCTAGCTTAATATTAAGCTTAGAATAAGCCCTATAAGCCCATCCAGAACTGGCTTATCTTCCAAATGGCTTATTCTGACCTTTTGAGAGATTTTTGGAGTGATAAAGGAAGTGTAGCTCAGTTAAGCTTTTGTAAAAGCTTAACTGAGTGAGGTAAAAGCTAAGTAGGGTAACAAGATCTTATCTGAGCTTATCAAATTAATTCCAAACGCATTTAAATTGAAATTGCATTAAAGGAAAATATGAATTTAACATAAAACTTTTAAGGAACAAAGAACTTTTATTAATAATGAAAATGATTACAAGATTGAAAAGGAGATTACAATAAAAAGTAAATAAGCTGAAAATAAGCTACTCTAAGCTACACTACTCCTACTCCTAGATATCTTGCTCTTGTGTGATGAGGTCTCTTTATATAGGAGTGAGGTGAAGCTTCTAGCCCTTCCAAATGCTCCTCAATCCTCTAATCTTAGCCATCCATCAATAACTGCCTCATTTAATCAAATCTTGACCGTTGATTGCCCTTCACGTCCCATCATCCAATCATATGGAGTGGGATTGCCAGCGTGTCATTCGTTGGTGTCAGAACTTGTGTCAGGCTTCTAGAAACAAAAGGGATGCGTGGGATGAATGGGTGAAAATGATAGAGTTACTTTTACCCTGTGTGTGTGTCGTTGTAAAAGAGGGAGGGAAAGTAGGGAGAAGATATATAGTGTTTTGATTTGTGTGTTATAACTTAAAATTGGGCTTTGACCGAGTATTAGGTAGATTTGGGCTTGGACTTTTGTTTGGGCCATGAAATATAGATTAGGGTTATAGATTGGATTTATATGAGCTAAGGTTAATAGGTATACATCTTGATGGGCTGACCCGGCCTATTAAAATGGCTACGGGTTAGCCCATTAAAGATAAATACGCTTTTGGCTTTGATTTCTCGTACTCTTTTCGATCCTGTGCCCGGTTTCGTCCGGTTTTGTCTTTATTTTGTCCTTTTCTTGATATCCGGTACCTGCACATACACAAACACAAAAACAAGCATATACATTGCATTTTTTACACGTTTTTGGTTATTATTAGTCTTTTTAGTTCATTTTATTAGGATAAAGGTATGTGTATTTACACACATACCAAAATCCCCTCATACTAAGTTATTGCCGTGTCCTCACGCAATGTCATAAACACACTTAGAAAATCAAAAATTTCTAACCCCATAGACTAATTAGTTAGAAAAGTAGTTACGTGTTCATCTAAGGGGTTTAAGAAATCACTAGTTTTGAAAAGCCCCTCGTTTAACCATTTTTATGCATTTGGTTTATAATATACGTAAGCTAAGTATCCTATAAATTATTCTTGAGAAAGAATAATAAGTAATCAACACGGGTATCGTTCTCCTCGGTGAGAGGTGAATGGAAAATTACGTTTTTGTCGAGAATCGAGCTTGAATGTCATAGAAGATTTGGATTTGGTTTCTAATTCTAAAAATGCAATGGAAAGTAAATAAAAGGCAAGCTAAACTAGAAATTGAAGCAATTAAGGAATTAAACGTAAAAACGTTAACGGGAAATTAAAAAACGCGACATATAAGCAACTAATTCAAATTTTAACCCTACAAATGCAAATTTAATTTTTAAAGGTCCTAAATGATTAAAAATAATTTTAGAAAAAAGAATTATATTTTTTTTACTTTTAATTAATTTTTTTATGAATTAAAAATAGTTTTAATCTAAATAAAATATTAAAAATAGTAAACTAGTTTATAAAATTTTGGAAAAATTACAGACAGTATATAAAACTATAAATAATCTAGGAAAAATAAGATCTGGCAAAAAGCATTTCAGATAAGCAGTTAAATAAGCCCAAACAGCTTATAAGCTAAAACAAGCCAACTGCCCTTAAATAATAAATGTTGCAAATGATAACCATAAAAGACCCAAGGGCAGTTGGATTGTGAGTGTGGTGTTGAGGCATATGTGTGCTAAGGGAGAGGTCACAGGTTCGACCCCTAAGGCTTCCCCTTTTTGAAAACATTTTTTTTAATTTTTTATTTAAAAAAGCTAAAAAAAAGTAAAAATACGCAAGTTTAATTAAGAGACTTTTTATTGAAACTTAAAAATAAGCTGAGAAAAAACTAAAAGAATTGGCAATTTTGGTTTTCTTAAAAATTAGAACATAAGCTAAAACTGTTTAAGCTTTTTAGACTTAAATAAGCACTAAGAAACTCAGATAAGCTGAAACACATAATAACCTAGACCTAATAAGCTCTTAGAACTACAAATAAGCAAAAACTTTTAAGCTGAAATACTATCAAAAAGAGGTTTAAAGGACATTTACCTCAACTTAAAGCTAGCTTAAAGACCAATTAAACTAAAAGTAAAAGCTTTTAAACTAAAACAAATTAAGACTAAAACTCAAGGAAATCAAATAAGCTAGAATTAAGCATTTTGAAACAGGAATAAGCTCAATTGATAAGCTGATAAGATCACTTAAGAACAAAACAGTTTGCTAAAAAGAGTTTTCTAAAGCTATATATACTACTTTTAAAACCTAGATTAAGAACAGATAAGCTAAATCAAAAAGCTGGAAAACTTAAAACAGCTAAAAACTACCCAACAAGGAACACATAGAACTAATTTTTAAGAATTTTAAACTAGATTAAGGCTATGAAAAATATCTGATATAGAAGACAGTTAAACTAGTATTTTTGGTTTTTCTTTGGTTTTTGGAAAACTTGCAGCCTATTTTTACTTGACTTGAAACTCAAAAGCAGGTTTATACTAAGACAGATTAAACTAAATTAAGCTAAAGCTAGGCAAAGATAAGCTAGAAAGGGACCCTCTTAAAAGCTATGCTGAAAATCAGCATATGTTTGAGCATATGCTGATAGAATTTTAAGACTAAGATTTTTGTTTAGAAAACTTTGTTAAAGACTAGGACTCAACTCAGTTGACATAACAAGCATTCTAGACTTATTTTGAACTATGAAACAAGACTTAAAACTGATTATTATGAAGATTCAAATAAAAGCTGGTAAACTTAATTCTAAACTTAGAACTTTTGAAAACTTAAACAAAACCTTTAAAATTTGACAAATGCTGATAAAAACTAATGAATACTACTTATTTAGACTGAACTATAGCTAAAACAACCTGGCTTAATAACCAAAACAAGGCTTAGCAGTTTTAACTTGTAGTTAAAACTGCTATCCCAAACACTCCTTTAAATCTCTAAAACTACTTTAGGCTAAAGAACAGATTATAAAAAGCATTAATCTAAATGTAATTAGCAATATTAAGACAGAGAAAGCACAATTAGGTAGAGAATAAGCAAAATTAACCAGTGAATAAGCAAAACAAAAAATAAGCTAAAATGAAAAAAAGGAAGAGTACCTTGATCCTAGCCCAAACAAGGATCAATCAAATGCTCAAATGAGCTAATCTACAAGCTAGCTTAATATTAAGCTTAGAATAAGCCCTATAAGCCCATCCAGAACTGGCTTATCTACCAAATGGCCTATTCTGATCTTTTGAGAGATTTTTGGAGTGATAAAGGAAGTGTAGCTCAGTTAAGCTTTTGTAAAAGCTTAACTGAGTGAGGTAAAAGCTAAGTAGGGTAACAAGATCTTATCTGAGCTTATCAAATTAATTTCAAACGCATTTAAATTGAAATTGCATTAAAGGAAAATATGAATTTAACATAAAACTTTTAAGGAACAAAGAACTTTTATTAATAATGAAAAGGATTACAAGATTAAAAAGGAGATTACAATAAAAAGTAAATAAGCTACTCTAAGCTACACTACTCCTACTCCTAGATGTCTTGCTTTTGTGTGATGAGGTCTCTTTATATAGGAGTAAGGTGAAGCTTCTAGCCTTTCTAAATGCTCCTCAATCCTCTAATCTCAGCCATCCATCAATAACGGCCTCATTTATTCAAATCATGACCGTTGATTGCCCTCCACGTCCCATCATCTAATCATATGGAGTGGGATTGCCAGCGTGTCATTCGTTGGTGTCAGAACTTGTGTCAGGCTTCTAGAAATAAAAGGGATGCGTGGGATAAATGGGTGAAAATGATAGAGTTACTTTTACCATGTGTGTGTGTCGTTGTAAAAGAGGGAGGGAAAGCGGGGAAAAGATCTATAGTGTTTTGATTTGTGTGTTGTAACTTAAACTTGGGCTTTGATCGGGTATTAGGTAGATTTGGGCTTGGACTTTTGTTTAGGCCAGGAAATATGGATTAGGGTTATAGATTGGATTTATATGAGCTAGGGTTAATAGGTATACATCTTGATGGGCTGACCCGGCCCATTAAAATAGGTACGGGTTGGCCCATTAAAGATAAATACGCTTTTGGCTTCGATTTCTCGTACTCTTTCTGATCTCGTGTTCGATTTCGTTCGGTTTTGTCTTTATTTTGTCCTTTTCTTGATATCTGATACCTGCACATACATAAACACAAAAACAAGCATATACATTGCATTTTTCATACGTTTTTGGTTATTATTGGTCTTTTTTGTTCGTTTTATTAGGATAAAGGTATGTGTATTTACACACATACCAATGACTTAGACCAACATTTTCGACATGTTTTCTACTAGATGCTATGCAGAAGTGACATGTGCAACTCGATCCCCTTGATGTCATCATCTATCATAAGGCGCACGACATAAGACATTGAGATGTCCAAACCTACGTAGCTCATGATTTTTGGCTGAGTATGAATCAACGGGGGTAAATTCAAGTACGCATGTCCTGCACAAAGTTGACCACATACTTTACTTTTCGTGTTATATTCCCTTAACTATGTCAATTGCGGTTCTATTTGCAATGAAATGTTTTTCTGGTAGCTTTACCAACAGCCTGACGTAAGGGACTTCACCCAAAACCTTCACGCAAACACTTCGAAAATAGTTAGCACTTTACCAATAAATAGTACGTAAAACAAAATAATATTATAAACATGGTAATTCAATTTAACTATATAGAATAAAACAATGTCCAAAGGCAATTTAAATTCAGATAATCACAAAGCAAAAGTCATTGATAAAATGGACCCAGCTAAAGAAAGGTGGGAAACAGAAGAAGACGTGGTGATAGAATTTGTATCAAATGAATTTCGCCACATCGTCTTTTATCCCTCACCTTTCTTTAGGTAATTGCATTTTATCAATAATGCGGAAGTTTTGATCATCTGAATATAGAATGCTAAAAAAACAAAGTGTACACACCATGCCGACAAAGTCTTCTGTTTCCCACCTTTCTCTAGGTAAGTGTGTTGTATCAAGACCCTTATATAAATGGAACCTCTGAAAGCCAAGAATTCCACCGCCAACATCAGCAAAGAAGTTCATGCTCAGACTTCTCACGCTAACAACAACACCCGCGAGCTGAAAACATAAACTGGGATCTAAGAAATGAAAAGATGATGGAAAAGTTAAATTTAAGGACATTAAGCAGTAAAGATGATTATATATGTAAATTGTCTTTTAAAAATATTACAAAGCACAAAGCATGATAAGATCTGTGTATTGTAGTTTCAAACTCAATTTATACAACAATACATCGAAATCTAGAACGGAAAATATGTTTCTTTCTAATTAAAATCATTTACTAAATCAACAGTTATGACCGTAACTCCAAAAAATACCACAAAGCGCAAAACATGATAAGATGACACAAACCACATAAACCAAGCAAACACTATTACACATGAAACTTTCAAAGCTGTTAGTTTCCTTTTCAAATTGATAGCTGCTACGAAATCATTTAGCAATTGTTCAGCACATGGAAAAAAACAGCTCCAGCCACTTAACAAATCAGAAATTATAACTACAATCTATGAAAAGCATTTAAAATTAGCACTCAAAACCACCCATCGGGCTACAAAGAATATTATAAAGCGCTTACAACCACAGATAATACAGACAAAGTAAAGTGAGCACACTAATAAACCTTATAAAATCAGCACCTGTTAATAATTATACATCAACACACTTATCGTGTTGGGTAATATATTTGACACCATTTTATGTCTTAAAATTAGACAAAGCTTGATAAAGTAAAGTATTAGCGTAAAAAAATTATGCACGGTGGTTTCGAGTTATAAAAACATACAGCCACAAATCCGCAAACACCATACAAACAAAAAAATTCAAAAGATAATCAGCGGGAAATGAAACACACAGCATACCATACAAAATCAACTATCAAGATCACATATAAGAATTATTACAAAAATTCAACGATGCAAACTATTAGCATTAAAATTTAATACGTACGTGTCCTGCAACCGGTATGTACGTTGAAAACTTTTCTTTTCACTTTACACAAAATTCGAACACAAACAACAAAAATGGTAAGCTGAAAATACGAATCTAAATATAAGGACACATCCAAAATAAGTTTTGAAATTCTAAAAACAACCTAAATAATACATTTTATACAACTATACACAATGTTCAAAAAAAATATTAGTTTCTATATGCAGTACACGAAATCAGCACTCATGAACACATATTTATTTTGCGCATCCCAAAAATAACTTATATCACTTAACAGATTAGAAATTATCACTTCAACTTATACACACCATATAAGTAAGAACTTATGACCACATTTAAGCAAAATTTTATACATAACAACTCAATTTTAAACATCGTTGATTTACCTTCAAATACAAACCAATCCCTAACTAGTCGAACACAAAATTTAAATGGCACAATCTAGGCAACACAATAAGTGCAAAAAATTCCAAATATTGTATTTTCAAATTCACTTTTACGGCAAGAAAAACGAACAACCACAAATCCAGTAACACCATACAAACTAAAAGCAAAGTTTCAAAAGACAAACAATAGGAAACAAAAAACAAATCGCAGCATACCATATATCAGGTTATTATTAATATTAGACGATGCAGACTATTAGCATTAAAAAATGAATACGTACATGTTCTGCAACCACTATATATGCTAAAATCTTTTCCCTTTTCTCTGCATTTTGCATAAATTTCCAACACCAACAACAATAAAGACAATCTCAAAATAAGATTCCAGATATAAGAACACATCCAAAATAACTTTCAGAATGCTGAAAAAGTCCTAGAAAGTACATTTTATACAACAATGCACAATGGTCGAAAACAAAATATTAGTTTTTATATGCAGTGCACAAAATCAGCACTCATGAACACATATATATTTTGTCCATCTCAAAAATTAGTTATAGTGTATCAAAAGATAACAAACATGTTACTAGATTAATTAAACTAGTAGAATACCTGCGCGTTGCGGTGGCGGGTACCCTTCAAGTCCGGTTTACTATTTTTATCGGTTCTGATTGGTCCTCTCCTGTTGATTTTTGTAAATGGATTTTATTGGCTAGCCGAACTGGTAGCGACACTGGTTTCTAGTTGAACCCTGATGAGGTGTCATTTTATATATATTTTTGGGCCATTTAACCCCCAAAATCATGAAAATATGCTCTATTATTGCACTAAATCCTTTCTTTTTGTGTAATTAGCATTCGGGAAGCACTTGGATGGAATTCACGTGACTTGGGCTCGATTCAGGAATAAACAAGGCAAAAACACAACTTTTCAGGCTTGCGACCACCATCATAACGGTGGCGTCAAATGTGGCTAGAAAGTGAAGTTTTGAAGCAATTTTGTGACGGTTCAGTGTGTGGAGATGGCGTCACAAAAAGTCCTTGACGCCATCACAACTGCAAGGTGACGGCGTCACATATACCCTTGACGGCGTTAGCATATGTCGATCAAAAGAAACCCTAAGAAGATTCAACGGGGTGACGGCGTTACGAAACCCTAGCGACGCCGTTACGACCCAATTCATATATACACAAACCTTTTTTTTCATAATTCGTGTGTGGAACTTTGGAGATCTATTATGCATCCATAATAAACTATTTTTAGGGTTTTTATGTCCCTTGTACTCACATACTTACATGTTGAATTGAAATTAAGTAATTCAATCTTTAATCATTCAAATATATTTATGTGTTTGATGATTAATTGTTTTTATCTTCTTCTTGTTAACATGTTAGGCTAAATTTATTTGTGTTTGCTTATGATTGCATGAAACTTAGTTTGTGATCTCTAATTTGTTGCTTCTTGTTAGTGGTGTGCGTGTTAGGCATTGGAAAACTAGCTATAAGATATTACATTAGCATAGACGTCAAGTGAAACGCGATTAGAACTAAGTGAAACCCTTACGTTTGGGAGGATAGCTATTTTTGTATTTATTGCGTGTGATTTACTATTGGGAATGAGCGTGTCTAACATGTAATGCCTGACTAGGTTATCAGGTAGAAAGTGAACTTAACCAACTCGCTGCAGAATAAGGGGAATACTTACACATTACACTAACAGAGTGACGGACAACGGGTTAGAGGAATCAACTAGGGAGTAATGCATGATTAAGTGGACACATTTATTTACCTATAAAAGTTCCCACTAATTTTACTTTTCTTGCTTAATTAGATTAGATTTAGATTCATTTTAGTTTGGTTTAAAAAACCCTTCATCAAAACCCGAGAATTTACTTGCTTTCATAAAATATAAAAATACAAAAAATACTTTTCCCTCAACCTTTAGATCTTAGTGAACATACAATTCGAACCTACCTCACTATTCCCCTAAAGAACGATCAATCCCCCCGAGTCTTGCCTATACTACACTGCAACGATTAGGTACTCTTGCTAGGACGATTGTAAAACTTTTGTGGTTTTACAAAACAGCGCATCAAACCCGTTGGTCTGGTCTGCTTTTCAAAACTATATGTACCTTCAACTTGTTAGTATATAAATTGTATGAAGATTTGTGTGTGTTTTATTAGTTCGTATGTATATAATAACATGTACTTTTCATTTTAGCGTGTTTTAAAAATAACATTTAGTGTGTTAAATTAGTTTATACTTTGTGCTTTAAGTGTTATAATCCTTAATTTTCAATTTCTTAACAAATTAATGCAAGAAAAGTGGTTCCTACGTTATATGTATCATAAATGAGGTATTATGCGACCGCGCATTGCTAAGGAGCCAAATGTCCAATAATAATATAAGATGAAAGATAAAAATAACAAATGAAGTTTTGATTCATTATAACACATGAAGGTGACATATAACACATTCAATAACACTTATGTATACATAGCATACACCAAAAATTTGCCTTGCAAAATACATATTGTCCACAAAAGAAACTATAAACTTAAATCTAACATATCGCTAAAAAAAGACAACGACACAACATATCTTGTACAAATGATTATTGCTTGAAATCAATTTAGCAAATTTCTAAATATCACTACAATGAAAAGAACATATTTTACTCCATATGGTCTTTGTTGTATGACTTAGACCAGCATTTTTGAACCCATGTTTTCTGCTAGATGCTATGCAGAAGTGACATGTGCAACTCGATCCCCTAGAAGTCATCATCTATCATAAGGCGCACGGCATCAGACATTGAGACGTCCAAACCTGCGTAGCTCGTGATTTTTTGGCTGAGTGTGATTCAACGAGGGTAAATTCGAGTATGTGGGTTCTGCACAAAGCTGATCACATACTTGACTTTTCGTGTCATATTCCCTTAACTACGTCAATTGCGGCTCTATTTGCAATGAAATGTTTTTCTAGTAGCTTTATCAACAGCCTGATGTAGGGGACTTCACCCAACACCTTCACGCAAACACTACATAAATAGATAGCACTTTACCAGTAAATAGTATGTGAAAGAAAAGAATATAATGACTATGACTCAATCTAATTATTTAGAATAAAACATTGTCCAAAGGCACTTCAAATCCAGATGATAAAAAGTGATAGTCATTGATAAAATGGACCCAGCTAAATAAACGTGGGAAACAGAAAAGGACCCGGTGATAGAATTTGTATCAAATGTCTTTTGCCACATCATCTTTTACCCTCACCTTTCTTTAGGTAATTGCATTTTATCAACAATTTGGGCTTTTTGATTATCTAAATATGGAATGTTGAAACAATCAAAGTCAGCTCACCATGTCGACAAAGTCTTATGTTTCCCACCTCTGTCTAGGTAAGTGTGTTGTATCAAGACCCTTGTATAAATGGAACCCCCGAAAGCCAAGAATTTCACCACCAACATCAGCAAAGAAGTTCATGCTCAGAATTCTCACGCTAACAACAACACCCGTGAGCTTAAAACATGAACTAAGATATAAGGAATGAAAAGATGATGGAAAAGTTAAATTGAAGGACATTAAGCAGTAAAGATGATTATATTTGTATATTGTCTTTTAATAATATTAAAAAGCACAAAGCATGATAAGATATGTGTATTGTTGTTTCAAACTCAAGTTATACAGCAATATATCAGCAATTCTAACTGTAACTCCAAAAAATACCACAAAGTGCAAAACATGATAAGATGACACAAACTGCATAAACTGATCAAACACTATAATGCACGAAACTTTCAAAGATATCAATTTCCTTTTCAAATTAACAGTTGCTTCGGAATCATTTAGCAATTGTTCAGCACATGAAAAAAATAGCTTCAACCACTAAACGAATCAGAATTATAATTACAATCTATGAAAAGCATTTAAAATCGACACTCAAAACCACTTGTCGAGCTATAAAGAATATTACAAAGCGCTTACAACCACAAATAATACAAACAAAGTAAAATGAGCACACAAATAAACCTTATAAAATCAGCACATGTTAATATTTATGCATCAATACAAATATCGTGTTGGGTAAAACATCTGACTCCATTTTATGTCTTAAACTTAGTCTAAAGCTTGATAAGTAGAGTATTAGCGTAAAAAAATTATGCACGGTGGTTTCAAGTTATAAAAACATACATCCTCAAATCCACAAACACCATACAAACAAACAAAATTCAAAAGACAATTAGCAGGAAATGAAACACAAATCGCAACATACCATACAAAATTAACTATTACAATCACATATAAGAATTATTACAAAAATTCAACGATGTAACTATAAGCATTAAAAATTGAATATGTACCTATCGTGTAACCACTATGTATGCTGAAAACTTTTCTTTGCACTCTACACAAATTTCGAACACAAAAACAAGAACGGTAAGCTAAAAATACAAATCCAATTATAAGGACACGTCCAAAATAAATTTTGGAATTCTAAAACAACCTAAAAAATACATTTTATACAACTATGCACAATGTTCAGTAACAAAATATTAGTTTCTACATGCAGTACACGAAATCAAAACTCAAGAACACATATTTATTTTGCGCATACCAAAAAAAAACTTATACTCCCTCTGTCCCAAAATAAGTGTCCAGTTTAACTTTTCAGAGTCAAATAATTTCAACTTTGACCTTAAATATTTTTTATTGTTATATAATACTTGATGAAAATTATACCAAGAAAAGATACATTTAAAACCCACTCCATTCATATATTTTTCATCAAGTACTATATAACACACATAAAAATAGTTACGGTGAAAGTTAGACCAATTTGACTCTCAAAAGTCAATCTGAACACTTATTTCGGGATGAAGGTAGTATCACTTAACAAATCAGAAATTATCACTTCAACTTATACACACAATATAAAGTAAGCATTTATCATCACATTTAAGCAAAATTTCATACATAACAACTCAATTACAGTGTCAGATTACCTTTAAATACAAACCAAGCCCTAACTGGTCGAACACAAAATTTAATTTGACACAATCTAGGCAACACAAAAACTACAAAAAAATCCAAACATTGTGTTTTCAAAATCACTTTTACGGCAAGAGAAACAAACAACCACAAATCTAGTAACACCATACAAACTAAAAAAAGTTTCAAAAGACAAACGACATGAAACGAAACACAAATCACAACATACAATATATCAAGATTATTAAAAATATTAGATGATGTAAACTCTTAGCATTTAAAATTGTGTTACCCTCGTTTTTAGTAAAGTAATGGTCATTATTTTTTCTCGAGCCTTGTATATGAAAACATTAGTTTACGGGAATTGTTTAAGATAATTGGGCCTAAGTTGCAGGCTTTAAGCCCACTAGTTGTTTAGTTCGACCTAATATCGGCCTAATAGGGAACCCATTAAGGGTCTGGCCTTATAGAGTATATATACCCCTCCCAAGCATGTT
>BQNB010014321.1:46076-75366 GCA_026074375.1 Tanacetum coccineum
GCAAATTTCTTCCAACCGTACCAAAATAGACACAAGACTCAGGAAATACAAACTTTACACTTTAAGCAACTAGCAACTGTAAAATAAACTTAATCTAACAGGGTAGGCTAAGGTGTAAAGGTGTAACAAAACAAATAATTAGTGTAGTTCCTAAAGGATTGGCTCTACGGGTTGTTCTAGGGTATCTTACTCATAAAATGAGAGTAAACAAAGGGTTTATATGTGGGTTAACTAACCGGTGTAGTTAGTTAATAAGCAACATGTAAATGCGATTTGGTGTAATCCTAAAATTTACCAATTTAAACAAGTTACCCAATATAAATCCATAGTACTCATTATTGCAGTCTCGAATAGATATACCAAGCCAAGTTCTAAAGTCTACTACATCACCAGCACACTCATATTTTATGAAATTTGGGTAAACATTTAGAAACGGATAGGTTAAATCCTTACCATATCTAACAAGGGTTATTGTATGCAGGTTACGTATCAAGTAATTTCTCAAAAGCAAGCTTGATTTTTTTTTAAATTTGAGCATAATTTAAGCATTTTAGTGTGAAAAATAGGAAAAGTAAACATTCTAATTCCATCCCCACTTGAATTATACAACATCCTCGTTGTATAGATAAAACATTAAATACGGTAATTAAAAAGAATTAGAATGAGAAACTCCCTTGATATTTGCTCGGTAGATTCTCCATGTTGACTTTATTTGAGTAAGATTGTGTAGAACAGCCGCCTTGAAGTTTCAAGACTCCAACACTACAAAATCTCTAGATTTGTAAATTCTCCATCAATATTTGTTGATATTTCTTTGCTTCCAAGGTCCTGTATAAATTATAGGAAAAAACATGTATTCCTATCTTGGTACCTATTGATAGGTCTTGTTTATCTTGAATCATACATAATCAAGATACGTCGTATCCATTTAATAGAATACGCCGTATTAAAAAACCTGTAAAAAATAATTAAATACGAGCCAGTCTGTTGAATACGCCATATCATGTACATGAATACGCCGTATTGACAGAACTGACAATAATGTTTTTAAAAGTGCATAAAAAGTAAAAACTGATAACCAGACAATAAATACGTCGTATGGTGTGGAGCGGATACGCCATATTGATGTCTGGGAAGACAGACTCAATAAAATTAAATAACATTCTGGGTTGTCTCCCGGGAAGCACTTTTGTTTACAGCGAAGACTTTAAGTTAGACTTTTCTTCAGCTTCTCATCATCATTGGTGTCGCTCACCTTACCATCCTTCTCCTTTTCGAAAAATAACTTGATAGAATTTGGACATATTATTCTTCCGTTTTCTCTCCCAAATATCATATTCATAACTTCTTATTGCAATATAGTCTTCATTGGGACCAATCGAGTACTGAATATCTTCAAACTTTTCTGCTTTGCACCTTCTTTTGTTAGGTTTGCTCAACATAGATTGCATGTATTGCTATATTTACTCTTTGTCTGACTTTGTTCATCTTCTTTTTTGGTGTCGCTCTTTCTATGTGTAATCAGACAAGGTTTGAAGAACGAGTCAGTAGTTGTATTGTTACTTCTCAGGATGCTTTAATCTATTCGTCTCTTATTCCAATTCTCATTTATTCAAGCATGGAATAATACTTTCTTAGTTCTTCTATCCATTTTCATGTATTTATCAAATGATGAATTTACTCGCGATATGAATTCCAGTGGATAACTTCCCCAGTTGTCTCCTTCGTCCAACATTTCATCTTCTCCATCATACGATTCGGGAAAAAATTTACAAAAAAATTTCTCAATAAGTTCTTCCCAAATGGTGATTTTTCCTTCCCCTTCGTTTATCCACCATTGTTTTGCCCACGAATCAGCCAGCGAGAGAGGAAAGATTTTTATTCGTAGTTGATGGGAATCCACACCATGAATATAAATCGAATCAATCATTTTAAGTACCATAGCAATGTCGTTTATCACGTCTTCGTCAATCCATCCGTGGTATGTATTCACTTACAATTCTTCCAAAAATTCCTTGCTGAGTTTAATGTTAATATAGTTACTGGTGATATAAAGATTTGATTCAGTCTGAGCCTTTTTCATGTATTTTTCTAAAATTAGTTATGTCATGACTACTAATGTTTTCTTCTTCAGTCTACTATCTCTAGATAAGTATTACCTGTACCAAAGGTAAACATATGAGCCGGATTTGCTCTAAAGAAACGAGAGAAAAATTTTTTTATAGCACGTAATTCAAATAAAGAAACATCTGATTCTGTTTCAAAATGATACGCCTTATTCAATAGAAGTGAATACGCCGATTAATTGAGTTTTGAATGTATACGCTAAATTTTGACAGAAAGTAGGATACTTCCGTATCCAATGGAAATTGATACGCCTATCGGTTTTTCAACCAGAACATGATGTATTATAAAACAATAATTAAACACACAATTATACAAACAATTATACTAACAAATAAACAAAATATACAGAATATACAGAATATATAAGAATATACAATAATCTAATTTAACACTACTCCTAAGGGTTAGATCTAATCTAAAAACCAAAATATAAAATAAAAATCAAGATTAATTTTTCATTCCCCAGCAATGGCGCCAAAAACTTGATGTGTTGTGTTGTGGTGATTATTTATATAGTTAAAGTTTTAAATTTATAATTTTGCGACATAAGCAAAAACAACACTTTAAAACGGGTAGTGTACCCGTTCGGTGGTAATTCATGATAAGATAGGGTGTTTGAACACATTGAAGCGAGGATAATCTCTCAATTTATTTTGTGATCTTGGTTATCTAATCTAGTAATTCATATAAGTCAAACCTATGTTAATCCTATGTTAATTCTAATCCTAATTCTAACAGGTAAAAGGGGGGTTTCAGCTTGAGAGACTGGTACGGGTTTGGTTGGTGACTGCAATGAATTCAAGACACTTTAACCCACACAAGTGAATTAACAAAAGATAAAAGAGCGGTCGAGCCTTATGATAGAAAACAATATAGCCATTACTAATCGATTAGAATTGGTTTGTTTATTCGGTGGCAATGATTACTATCTCGAAGATGCATATCATTCTTAGACTTAGGCGGGACTTCATCCTAAGACCAAGACACATTAATTGTGTCACAATTAAAGCATCCGCATAAAGCATCCTTATTTTGCTGATTATAATCTATCTTAGGGATTAAGGCAATGGTGATCATGTTAAACCTTAGCTCAAAGAGACTTTACCCACTTACTGTTTAACGCCTCTTTATACAATAGTAGTCCACTTGTCTAACTATCTGATGAAATCAGAATATTACTTGTTGAATTATCTAGATTCACCTACTAGTCAACATGTTCAATAAACCATTGGCAATATCCGATTAACTAGTTAAGCCCGAAGCGTATCCTAGACACAAACTTAGAAAGAAAATATTTGTGATCCTATGATTCTAGATGTATAAATTACTATATGGAGAGATATCCTGGACTCTTAGCCTACGCCCAAACAACCAGCGCGAAGTTGCAGCGCATTAAATATGTAGGACTAGACCCAGTTGAATTATAGGTCGCATACTTAAGCACGTAAACAAATATAAATTGATAAACATAAACAAGCATTCAACGATAAATTAAGCAAAGAAAACCAAATATTCAAATCTTCATAATAATGGCTAATACCTGAATGATATTAGCCTTCAAACATCATAATTAATATAAGAGTAATTGTTTTGGCCAAGGTAAACTAACCGAGTTAACGATTGATACCAAAAACTAAAGGATTACAAAAGTATAAGAAATTACACGTTGTCTTCTATGGATTGGAATGCATTACAAGACCTTTTCTGCTCTTCTTCTGTTTTGAAAATTGACTTTTGTGGTTTAGGTTTTGAGAATATGATTTAACACACATAAAACTCGTTTTTGAGTTTTCTATTTATACTGTCGGGAAGTCGGTTCGATACAGCGTATCCAATTGGTTGGATACGGCGTATTGGGGTTTCTTGGAGTAGGGACCACGCTTGATATCTTCGAGAATATTATATTACTATATTTCCAATATGGCGTATTGGTCTTCACTGGATACGGCGTATTGAGCTTGTTTCCTTCGTGGTCTTTGGTAAGTACAGGCACGGATACGTCGTATCTTTCTTGATGGATACGACGTATTGGTCTATAGAATAGTAATCCTCAAAATATCTTCGTTTAAGCTCCAAAATGCGCGCCTTTTGCTAATATTCACCATGTACTCCATAATTACTACAATTCTCAAATAGAAACGATTAAGTAGCAATTCTTTGCAATAATTATACAAAATGGGTTAAATACATGGGATAAATGATGCTATAAAATAGACGTTATTTAATGTTATCAACGCCGTATCCATTAAGGAAGATACGACGTATCTGTGGCTGCACTTCACAAGAAACCATGAAGAATCAAAGTCCAATACGCCGTATTCAGGAGAACTATATACGTCGTATTCAAGATATAGTAATAAAATATTCTAGAAGATATTAAACGTGGTCCCTACTCTAAGAAATCCCTGATACGTCATACGAAATGGGATCGTGAGAAAACCTAATCTCGGTGGAAAACCCAGAAAACTCAAACAGATGCCCTAAAAATACTAAACAGATGCCCTAACTGTGCGGCAACTCTTCTCGAAAAAATTAGGGCATCTGTTTAGTTTTTTTAGTGCATCTGTTTGGTTTTCTAGGTTTTCCAACAAAATATGGTTTTCTCTAGAACCCATCCCTACGTCGTACCTAACTCTCTCGATACGCCGTATCGACCAAATTTCAGACACTATAAATAGAAGACCTAAAAATGGGTTTTTAGTGTGCTTGATCATATTTTCGATACCTTAACCACAAAAGTCGATTTTCAGAAGAACGCCGGTATCGTCATAACCAATAAGTCGTATCAAACTTGTACTTAAAAAAGTAGAAGATATAGATATAAATACAGAAGATGACCCGCTTCTAATAAGAATCAGTTGGTTTTTTAAGTGTCGTTGCAACGTGCTTGAAATCTAGATATGTTTGTGTCGAGTAAACCTTAACCGACAAACAAAAGTATGATTTAGTCAGAAAGACAGAAAGAGAAGAGAGCAGAATAGAGGTTAAGCAGGGGAGACATTTGTTCCATAGGAAAATCCTACTTGTAGATCTCTTTATAATTTTAGAAACTCATAGGTAAGTCCGTTTGATTTTTGGGTACTCATTTGTTTAACTCCGAACGCTATAAACAAAGCTGCTACCTAAACGAACTCCATCTGTAACGCTCGGTTATTTTACATTGGAGTTTATAATTATTGACATCATAGGTGAATAGCTAATACACAACAACACATGATTTAGTATTCTTAGGGGAAGGTGTCAGAATATACCCATTAAGGTAATATTGAGCCCGATGGTTGAAGTGTGGACATGAAAAGTTACGTTGTTGTGTTTATTGTATCATCTATGTTAAGCGTTAAAAGCTTACTATATACAATTCCGTGGTGGACTGAACATATGTGTCTATAAGTAATACCAATTCCGACATGAGGGTAAACTATAGGAAAACGCCATCTACTCCAGCGACCGCGACCCAAAAAACCGATCATTGTATTGTATGTGAGGATACCTTACAAATCATTTAGCCGTGCTAACTACTATAGTAACGTAGTAGTCTCGAAAATAATAGAACTTTTCGAATCTCAAACTTCCCCATAGCACTTAAGTTATTGACACACCTAAGGCAAGGAAGAGATTTATGTGCGCGACCTTTAACAATCTCGCAGCTTAAGCATGGAGGCATAGACAATCACCTCATTTCTCAGCACCACCACACTACCTTTTTCTAGTTCCATCTTCGAAATCTCGCCAGTTCATTCTTCGGGTCTTGGTATGCACACAATCATGCTCAATCTTAGATCTTCGTACTAGAGAGATAGTACCACCTAATTGGGTTTACAAAGCCACTTCAAGGAGAGAACCATAACCGTAGTCTAAGGCGCAACCTTTCATCAACTGGTGTGTTGCTATCATTAACTATACTTTGTAATCACACATGACTACATCAGTCAGTCATCATCAGAAGATTCATCAGAGAGAACCACTTCTCCTATTCATCTTCACATTCTGCTTGTACATCCTCGCAAAGAGATGTAGATCCCCCAGTTGATTCCTGTACCAATCATCTACGCCAGTTATGGAGGGACTCATTAGCTCCTATCCGAGCTGATCACTACCACCTATCGTAAGAGGTTCAGCGATTTAAATTCGTCATGAGCTACATAGGGGAGGATACAAGATTGATCCTATATGAAGACTGAGGTTTTATATGTGAGTTGGTTATTGACAAGCTGGGGACTGATGTAGAGATCAACAGCGTCTATGCCACGATTGGGACCCTAAGGATGTCAGGGTGACAACACAGAGGGTCTGAGGTCTCCGACCTGGTGCTAAAGGAGAGTACTACAGTTGATGGTAGGTACTCGTACCTGATGTCCGTGCTACCGCGAGTTATTGAGAAAGAGATGTAGAGCCAACTTAGCACACGGATTCGTTCTATTCGTTCTGGGCACTAGGGCAAGGCCAATTGTTACGAGCTCATTTCGAGGATTATGCCGATTGACTTTGAATGATGATGTGGCTGAATATTTAACCATCACATGTTGAGGTTTGAATGAAAGGATGAATTGAGGTCGGGATTGAAATAGTTTCACAAAGACCGGTTGGGGTGTTATGAATGGCTGATCAATTGGATACGCTACGGGATCTACAGGATAGAGTTTATGTATGCATCGACGGGATCGATAGATTGAGGTTGGAGAACCTTAATCTTCATACGTAAACAGTTCTTGCTCGTACAATTCAAACTACTGTCAACTAGTTTCTCACACAATGAGGAGTTTCATTTTCAGTCAGGTTCTCACAATACAGAGGATCTAGCGATGACATATCTTACGAGACATAATGTGCAGACTCATGGAGGTGGGGAGACTTAGGAGGTTAGAGTCGTATGTTGAGAGACATTTGGGTTTTCGCCCTTAGACTAGTGGTACCATGATTATGTAGGACACTAGACTGATGGTTAAGTCTAGATGTTAGCAGTAGAAATAATTGTGGATCATGTACCTATTTTGGATTTTGGTTGTAACCGAATTATGCTTTTATTCATGAAATGAAAAGCTTGTTTTGACTCTCTCGCTTATTTATCTATATTGTTATTTATTTGTGCTGGCAATCGTGTTGTAATTATATTATATTTCATAGCATGTATTAAATTATCGTTATCTAATAATCGTGTATTCGTTTCAAAATCTTACCATGGGTTGTGTCTTGTGATGTAGAACAATGACTAACACTCGTTCCGGTATTACCCCTACCGCAATTGAAGAAATGATCAACCAACGTGTGGACGTAGCTCTAGAGGCTCACCGAGTTAACCAAGATCTTAAATTCGGGAATGGGAATGAAAATGGAGGAGATGGTAATAGAAATGGTAATGGAAATGGTACTGGAAATGGTACTGGAAATGGAAACAATGGAGGCGACAATGGTGACGGTAATGAGAACCGTAATGTGAACGAAAGAGGCGATAGGCCTGTTGCTCGTGAATGTACTTACCAAGATTTCATGAAATGTCAACCACTGGGTTTTAAAGGAACAGAAGGTGTGGTTCGTTTGATAAGATGGAGTGAAAAGATGGAAACTGTGTTTCACATCAACAACTGTCTGGAGTGATATTAAGTGAAGTATGCTACCTGTACTTTACTCGACAGTGCATTAACCTGGTGGAATTCTAACAAGAGAACCATCAGAACTGATGCTGCATACGCTTTATCATGGAGAGCGCTGTTGAAGCTGATGACTGAAGTGTACTGCCTGAGAAATAAGATCCAAAAGATGGAAACCGAGTTGTGGAATTTATTGGTGAAGAACAATGACATGGCTACTTACACTCAAAGGTTCCAAGAACTTACCATGATGTGTACCAAAATGGTCCCCGAGGAGGAAGATCGGGTGGAGAAATTCATTGGAGGTCTTCCTGATAATATCCAAGGGAATGTAATTGCTGCAGAACCCACAAGACTACAAGATGTTGTTCGAATTGCCAACAACTTGATGGACCAAAAGTTGAAGGGCTATGCTGTAAGAAACGTAGAGAACAAGAGGAGATTGAACAACAACTATAGAAATAACCGTGGGCAACAACCACCCCACAAACGACAAAATACTAGAGGTCAGAATGTTGCTAGAGCCTATATGGTTGGTTACAATGAGAAGAATGGTTATGAAGGAACACTTCCTTTCTGTAATAAGTGTAAGCTACACCACGAAGGACAGTGTACTGCTAAATGTCATAATTGTAAGAGGATTGGACATCTGGCCAGGGATTGCAGGTCTGTTGTGACTGTAACTACTCAAGGAACTCCAGGGCCGAATCAGGGAGTCGTTACGTGTTTTGAATGTGAAGTACAAGGACATTAGCGGAAGGACTGTCCCAAAGTCAAGAACCAAAACCGTAGGAACAAAGCAAGAGTTCCTGATGCAAGAGGCAAAGCATATGTCCTAGGAGGAGGTGACACTAACCCGGGTTCCAACACTGTCATGGGTATGTTCTTCTCAATGATCATCATGCTTATATGTTATTTGATTCGGGTGCCGATAGAAGTTTTGTATCAAATACTTTTAGTACATTGCTAGATATCATTCCCTCTGCCTTAGACGTTAGCTACGCTGTCGAGCTAGTTGACGGAAGAACTTCAAAAACCAACACTGTGCTTAGAAGCTGTACATTAGGACATCCATTTAATATCGGCATGATGCCCATATATTTGGGTAGTTTCGACGTTGTCATCGGCATGGATTGGTTAGCAAAGAATCATGCAGTGATTGTCTGTGACGAGAAGATAGTGCGTATTCCTTACGAAAATGAAATTCTGATTGTTCAATGAGACAAAAGTAACAAGGAGAAGAAATCAACGTTGAGCATTATATCATGTGTAAAGGCCCAGAAGTATATGGAGAAAGGTTGTTAACTATTTCTGACGCATGTTACGATGAAAGAAAACAAAGACAAGTCGAAAGAGAAGCGACTCGAAGACGTGCCGACTGTACGAGATTTTCTAGAAGTCTTTCCTGAAGACTTACCTGGATTACCACTGATACGACAAGTTGAATTCCAAATCGACTTAGTCCCAGGTGTTGCACCTAAAGCTCGAGCCCCGTATAGATTAGTGATCGCTTCTGATCTACACCTTTTTTATAATATATAATATATAAATATAAATATAAGATATACTTATAATATATAATATATAATATATAAAGATAAGAGGGTAGGAATCAAAAAATCATAATTATAGTAATTCGGGAGTACGATTCCCGGGTCGTTTCCCCGATGAGGAATGCAATGGAAAGTCGAAAGTCGTTATGAGAATCGATGCTTGAATGGGACAAATATGATTGGGATTCTAATTCTACAGGAAAATTAAGGAAATTTAAACTAAAAACTATTAAGGGCACTAAAATTAAACTAAAAACGCAAAACGGGAATCCTAAAAACGCGCTAAATTATCAACTATATCAAAATTAATATTGGTATTCACTGGATACAGCGTATTGAGCTTGTTTCCTTCGTGGTCTTTGGTGAGTACTGGCACGGATACGCTGTATCTTTCTTGATGGATATGGCGTATTGGTCTTTAGAATAGTAATCCTCAAAATATCTTCGTTTAAGCTCCAAAATGCATGCCTTTTGCTAATATTCACCGTGTACTCCATAATTACTGCAATTCTCAAATAGAAACGATTAACTAGCAATTCTTTGCAATAATTATACAAAATGGGTTAAATACATGGGATAAATGATGCTATAAAATAGATGTTAGTTGATGTTATCAATGCCGTATCCATTAAGGAAGATACGGCGTATCTGTGCCTGCACTTCACAAGAAACCATGAAGAATCAAAGTCCAATACGCCATATTCAAGAGAACTATATACGTCGTATTCAAGATATAGTAATAAAATATTCTGGAAGATATTAAACGTGGTCCCTACTCCAAAAAATCCTCGATACGTTGTACCTAACTCTCTCGATACGCCGTATCGACCAAATTTTAGACACTATAAATAGAAGACCTAAAAATGGGTTTTCAGTGTGCTTGATCATATTTTCGATACCTTAACCACAAAAATCGATTTTCAAAAGGAAAGAAGAGCAGAAGAGGTCAAGCAAAGCTATTTGTTCCATAGGAAACACCTTGTAATCTCTTTTACTCTAGTAATCGTTTGATTTTTGGTATCATTTGTTTAATTCGGTTAGTTTACATTGGTTGAATTATTACTTTTGTATTGCTTACAGTGATTAAGGGCTAATACCCTTAGGTATTAGCCATGGTTATGAAGATTTTGAAAGGTTTGAGTTTTTTTTATTCGAAATGCTTAAACTATTCGTAGATTGCTTGTTATGTTTTATCAATTCATACTTGTTTACGTGCTTTTGTATGCGACCTATCATTCAACTGGATCTAGTGATACCGACCAAGTTAGCTAGATGCCGGGATGGCTCTCCATATAGTGATTTATATATCTAGATCAATAGGATCACAATTAATGCCCTATCTTTACCTTTGGGATATGTGAACAAGTTGGACTAGCAGGTGACCTAGGATCAACAAATAACGTACTGATTCCTTTGGTAAAGACTTGGACAGTGAACTACTAGAATATAAATTGCCATTAAGCAGTAAGTGGGTAAAGTCTCTATGAGCTAGTGTTTAATAAGATCACCATTATTATTCTCCTAAGATAGATTATAATTAGCAAATAGGATGTTTTATGCAGATGCGTTTATATGTGACAGGATACTACATGTCTAAGTTTTAGGAAGAAGTCCCGCCTAAATCTTGGAATGATATACCGCCTCGATATAAGCACTCATTGCACTAAATAAACAAGCTAACATTTTAATTGGATTAATCATGGTTAATATAATTTTATATTATTTGGCTCGACCGCTCTTCTATCTTTTGTCTATCTGCTTGCGTGTGTTATTGTGTTTTAAATTGATCTAAGTAACCACAAAACCTATGCCAGTCTCTCAGACTGAAAACCCCCTATCCATTAGAATTATGACTAACATATGTTTAGCATAAGTTTAACATAGATTAGAACTAACATATTTTAAATTAACCTAATTTAGTTAACCAAAATATTGATAGAATAAAAGATTTTGTTCTGGCTCTTCCTGATCGACGCCCTACTTACCAACGAAAATACATCTAATCGGGTACACTGCCTGTTAAAGTGTTGTTTTAGGTAAAGTCGACAAAATATAAATATAAAACTTGAATAAAATAACTACCTATAAGATGACACAAAATCAAGTTTTTGGCGTCGTTGCCGGGGAGTGAAATTGTAAATCTTTACTTTTATTTAATATTTTGGGTTTTAACATTAGATTAACTTAACCCCTAGAATTAGTGTAAATTAGATTAGTTTAGTTTTATGTGTGTTTCCTTCCTTATTTGTTTTTCCGTATTTGTTTTTGTTTTTGTGTTACAATTCCAGTCAGGTTTATGATGGACGATCCAAACATCACTATGGAGGAATACATCAAACTCCAAGCTGAAAAGTCTCAAAGACGTGGACGGACGTTTAACTAGGAAACTGCTACATACTGTAAGTCTTATTGTGATGATCTTGATTTTTCACAGATTTTGAAGTAGATTACCCAGCTATCATCTACAATGATGAATTGACATCAAATGAGAACGTTCCTTCCAAATCACTTGGAAGTATTTACAATGATGCATTGACATTGATTTTAGTATACCATTTTCTGATTCAGATGACGAAGATTATACTTTTATTTGCAACAAGAATTTGTTTTCTTATAAATTAATTCCTGTCAATGATTTGAAACCGGATCCAGTAAATGACAATGTTTAAATCAATACTAAATTGTGTTCAAAAAACATTGATATCAAACCAATGGATAATGTTTTTTGCATAAGCAATGACATCACTTCAATTGAATTTGATAAAAACATAAAGACAAATCACGACAATGAAAGAAAACCATCAAAAACAAGTAAATTCATTCTGATCGTCAAAGTGATAAGTAGGATATGTTTTCACGCGAGGAAGGCATTGATTTTCATAATTAAAAATCTCTATGTGCTGTTTGGCATTCCCTTCGACCCCAAGCGGTTTTATAAGGATGGTGTTTACACGATGAAATTGCGGAAGCCATGGTACGTTTTTCTTTACTTTGTTAAAATTAGGGAAAAATTGGTCTCCGACATTGAATACGGCGTATTGACTGAACACTTATATGCCGTATCACTGTTTTTAACCAAAGATGACTTATACAACAACCTTGCCCAATACAACGTATTGGACAAACCCCAATACGGCGTATCGAGTTTGGGTATAAAAGCCCACTGATACGCCAGATAAAACTTTCACACACACTTTTACTCTCAATTTTTTTTACCGCATTCAAAATCTTGGAGTCCGATTCTAGCTATTGATATTTCATCTCTTTCAAGTACTTATCACAAGGTAATGAACTCGAATCCTATCCTATTTTCTTTCTTTTGAAATTTTAGGGTTAGGGTTAGGATTTTAGGGATTTTGTTTTTTGCCTTTAAATGTGTTCCCTATATTGATGGTTTGTTATTACTTAGTAATAATTAGGTATCGTTTTACTTAGGGACAAACGGGTAAGAATAGGATATCATTCTTCGTTTTCAATTGCAATATCGATACGGCGTATCCAGTAAAATGGATACGGCGTATAGAGCATTTTTACCCAAAATTTAAACCCAATATGACGCATCCATTCATCTAGATACATCGTATTGAGCTTTTTGAGAACATAAGCCCTCAATATCCTATACGACGTATTGAATCCCCCATATGACGTATTAAATTATCCATATTAGACCAATACTCTGTATCTACTATACGTTGTATTAAGCCATCTCGATACGGTGTATTGACCCTAGACTCCCAATACTTCGTATTGATGCCCTATGGATACGGAGTATTCCATAAAACCCCATACGGCGTATCAACTTCCCTATACGCCGTATTTGGCCCCAAATCAGAAAGATAAATTTTCGTATGCTTCATGATGGATTTGTTTAAATTTGAAAATATGGCTCTTCCACCAAGAGCTCAGAGACAGCAGTACCTTAGGTTTGAGGGTTTAGAGTACACTAATGTAGATATTGCAGACTTTGAGGAGAGATTGGGGAAGATATACGGTAGAGGGGTACATCGAGTATAGGTTTTCGATTTTGGGGGATTGACTGATTTGATGGCCGAGGGATTGAGCAGTAGGATGCTGATGGAGCACAGAGATGCCTAGGGACAGAGTGTGTTTACTAGATGAGTTTGGAGGTGGCTATTTGAGGTTCGAGGCCCGTTGGTACATGAGCTTATTTTGGAGTTTTTAGTACATTCAGATTTGGAGAGGCGGTACTTGATCTTGATACAGTTGGGGCGTTATAGTTCGGGTTGGGTTGGGCTAGGCGTCGTATAAGCTGGAGAGAGTTTATTCTAGGTATGGGTCTACATACGATGGAGGAGGTGGAGTCCGTATTATTTTGGTGCCATATTAGGCCGAGGTGCTGAGACAAATTCTTGAAAATGGGATTGAGTGCTTTACTTGAGAGGATCTCTTCTGAGGGGGATTTCCTTGGCACAGCCCTGTTCTTACACTGCAATCAGTGATCCGGATGCTTAGGCTCTATGGGATGGATGTCGAGTTCGGTCAAAATCCCTAACTTTTGGATATGTATTTGAGAGATTTGCTTTGGGGAGTATGACGCGGGGTGCTTGATATCTAGGGGCAATTTGTTGCTCCTTAGCTAAGCATTTTGGGCTACTTACTGAGGAGAGACTCCAGGGATTGACAGTTATAGTCTAATACCTCCCTGTGATTGATATGGCCGAGCTGGTACGGCTATAGATTTGCAAGGAGCTTGATGATACTTGGACTTGGGTAGCCCCGGGACCAGAGAGGCAGATGATGTGGTTGGTGCCCTAGAGGTTGCTAAGGGTGCTCCTGATATTGATGAGGGTGCTCAGGCCGTTCCAGCACCTATACAGGCACCCCAACCACCACCTGCAACTGGACCAGCTAGGACTTTGTCACAAAAGGTGGCTAGACTGTAGGAGGAGGTACACGTGATACGAGAGGCATTGGGAGAGCAGAGAGAGGTATTGGATAGTATGGCTTGTGATTTCTCTTGATTCACTACATGGACGGTTACTAGTCTCTCGCTGATGATGGATAGGAGCGGGGTTAGGTATACGAGTTATTTCGACTTCCGGATACCCTACCAGAGACGTGTTAGATGTAGGACCGGTGAGGGCAGCACTTCAGCCGTACCACTTGACGAGGACCAGCCAGATCCCTAATCTATCTCCCTTACACTTTTTGATTTCTATCTCTGTTTATTTTATTCATTTCATGATGTATCTAAACTCAAAACATATTATCTTTTGATATATATTATATGATGATTTTGGTTTGTTTGTGTATGATAGAATCAAGCTTGGCAATAAGTTCAGCAACATAGCTCATTGATTGATTATGAACTCAAGCACCATATTCATAATTTGAGTGAAAGCATGAATGGAAGAGTGTTGAGTAGCAAAAAGCTGAAGAAAAAATCTAAGTTAAAGACTTCACTGAAAAGAAAAGTGCTTCTCGGGAGACAACACGGACAATTTTTTATTTATTTTTATAGAGTCTGTCTTCCCAGACATCAATACGGCGTATCCGCTCTATACCATACGGCGTATTAAATGTCTAGACGTTATCAGTCCTTTATTTTTGCATATTTAAAACATAATTTTTAGTTTTTTTAATATGGCGTATTCATTATATGATACAGCGTATTCAGCAAAACTGACCCTTATAGATACTTCTTACAAGTTTCTCTATACGGCGTATCCAGGTTTTTAGATACGATGTATTGGTCTCCTGTATAGTTTATTTTTATTTTTTTATTTTTATTATTAACTGTAGGATACCCGAGATTGGATTGCATGGTTTTCTTATATTTTTGCACAGGACCTCGTTGGAAAGAAATTATAAAACCACACGCACCCTAATCTTTTGTAACAACCTATATCAACTCAAACCCGACACGAACACCCCCTCCCCCTCGGCTGTCCAACCCAACCAAACGCGCCCTAGTGGTGCAAAACCACCCCGACGACCAAACAACCCGACGCACCCTTCTTCGGGTCTACCCGAACCCACAAACCCGGCTGTCCCCGTGGCTGTCCCGGCTTCGAGACCCAAACAAACATACCCCGCGGGTGTTTCTTCACAGCCAAACGCATCCTTGGCTGTTTTATGCTAAACCCTACCGCACCCTACTCGGTTGATATACAAACCAAACGCAGCCGTATTTATAACTCGAAACCATAACGCACTCTTATGACTGTGGTTTAATTACCGAACGCACCTCTATGTGGGTGCCTAGTCGAACCCAACGCACCCTTTGATGCGTTTAACACAGAAAAACAAACGCACCCCTTGCGGTGGTAACAAGCCCGACGCACCCTTGTTGATGTTTTCTATCCAAACCAACGCACCCTTTTCGGGGCTTATATAACAAAACCATACGCACCCTTGTTGTTGTGAAGGCCCAACGAAACAAACACCCTTCCTGATGAAATGATGATGGCGATGAGAGGGGGTGGTGTTGGTGCGTCGGTGGTGGAGGTGGTGTAGGGTGGCATGGC
Source organism: Tanacetum coccineum (assembly GCA_026074375.1). Classification (NCBI taxonomy): domain Eukaryota; kingdom Viridiplantae; phylum Streptophyta; class Magnoliopsida; order Asterales; family Asteraceae; genus Tanacetum; species Tanacetum coccineum. Next base: position 61,833 of record BQNB010014321.1, read on the forward strand.
AGCGGCGGCTGAGGTGGGTGGTGGTGATGGAGGCGCGTGAAGGGGAGTGAAGTGGTGGGTCGAGTAGATCCGGAGGTGGGGAGTATTTTTGGTGTTGGCCGGATAAGCCCGCCGGAAAACTTTTCCGGCGGCGGCGACGTGGTGGTGGCCGGAATGTTGGCCGGAGAAGATGGTGGCTGGCCGGCGGTGGGGCGGCCGGACATGGGAGGAGGGAGAGAGAGATTAAAAAGAGTGTGTGTGTATATATGAGATGAAATGAAAATTTGTTATATAAAAATTTTATTTATATAAAAAGTCTAAAAGAAAATGACACATTTACATAGTGTGGGGTGATTTTTGTAAATATTCAGGGAACAATGTGAAATGTTGTTAAACTTTTATAATATATTGGTTCGGTTCGTTTGAGCGAATTATTCGGACGATTAATCTCGAAACTTGAGTCATTGCTTTCCGAAATCATTTTCTGTTTAAAATGAGTATTTACTTGATAATGTCTATTAATATTTATAAACATTTAATAAAATATTGTTATTCATTTTGTGAACCGTTTTGGTTCTGTCCACGATATTAAAATTGGATTGCAACTCGTATTTTCGCGTTATTCCGCATCGCTTTATTTAAAATGATGGGTCTAATTTTTTTATATATATATTCAAATAAATATGATAATTTAAAACAAAATTAATTGTTTTTGTGGTGTCCGCGTTGTATATTGTTCGAAAAAATGTTTGTCGGTGCTGGGTTAGCCTTTTCGCTCGTTTCAAGGTCTCGGGCAAAACTGATAAAATTGTTAGGATTGTTGTTTATCATCGATTTGCTTTGGTCAAGCGTGAAAACGTGATTTAGATGGTCGTTCTTATAAGTCAAGTCAGATCCTAAAAGTCAAAGGGTAAAATAATTATCTAAAAATCCGAAAATTCTCAGATGTTACAGTGCCACCTTTTCAATATCAACTAACTCGGAGTGAGAAAGTTAATAGAAATGAGTGTATCTCCGTGAGTTTTGAAACAAAGTCTTTCTGACTTTAAGTGGCTGGGAGGGGTTGTGCATAGCGTCACTGGGTCATGACTGTCTTCAAATCAAAAAAAAAAAAAAAAAAAAAAACCCCCCCCCCCCCCCCCCCCCCCCCCCCCCCCCCCCCCCCCCCCCCCCCCCCCCCCCCACAAAAAAAAAAACCAAAAACAAGACAAATGTCAAACAACACTAAGTGTTTCTGACAGCAAATGTATTGACCCGGTTTCTGCTAAGGATATGAAGGGCTTCTTTCTTTTCACCCTTTTATCACATACGTTTCTTTTTCATTCTTCAACCCCATGCAATGACTTATGAGGACTTCTTAACTAACACCATGTTGGGTTGTTCCAGTGTTAGATCCATCTCAGTCGGCATTATTCCCGATTTACTTTTTCTCCGTTTTAATCATACCTATGACTTCTACACTAATAGTGGATATCCTGGGTAGATCCCTCCGGTTTCTGGCTGGAGCATGGGATTTGAATACTATACCTAAACCACCTTATAAATCAATAAATTAAGTCTTGGTCGGTCTTTAAAGGTATTCCATAACCATTACAATCCAATATCATTGAAAAATTCATTCAAAAGGGTTTCTAATTATCAATAAGGTGTACATTTGAATGCTTTTTAATCATCACTAAAGCTCACTCCTTAAATGTGCATCGTAATCGTAGTACATGCTAAGTATGGAGTGCATCGAGTCCATTTTAATTGATTACTTTTGTCAATATACATTAAGTCCAGGTTAATCACATTTTCTCCCCTTATCTAAAATGTTAATCCCTTGATATTTTGGATATCAAAATGATTAACCGTTCGGGGACATAATGATGTATTCTAGCAGAATGGAAACATATTATTGCTCCCCCTTAACTTTTGAGGGTTTATAAGATGGTGCGGTTCAATTATTGAAAGATTTTGATTTACTAAGGAAATTATTGTAAAATTTGTACCGAGCATCATCTTATTTTGAACCAATAAATCTACACTAGTTATTAACATATTCACAAGATAAAATTATCTACGTGGGATTAAACCTTTTATGATGAGAAAAAACATTGATAAATCATATGGTCCTTTGGAAGTGCCGTAAGTCTACCCATGTATTGGTCTTTCGCAAAAAATCTCTCCAAAATCTTCATTAACACCTTCTTTCTTTCAAGTGGATGTCAATCTGATCTTTCTCTGTCCAAGTATCTCTCAGCGTGCTTAACTTTCTTCCAAGATTATTAAAGTATTTGCATCAAATTCGAGGATGATACAGATCTAGTTTCATATATAACTTGTGATTTGTGTGTTAGTGATGTCGTGTTGATGTTGTCTTAGCTCCCCCTAAACTAGTTTTCCTTTCTTGAGTAGATTCAGAACTTTCTTGCAAGCGCATCAAGAGAGTCTTAATGGATAAAGTGTGGCATCCTTAGGGGAATATCCGAAGTACACAATAACCCTTTCGTGGAACTTGATTACCGCAACACCAAAGTCAATGAGTCCGGATGAGTGCACATTTCTTCTCTCTGGATAGTCATGATATAAATTGTAACACCAAAGTCAACTAAGTCCCGAATGTCATAATTATTCCCTCTAAGTAGTCAAAATGATAACACCTAAGTCAACTAAGTCCCAAATGTACTCATTTCTTTCTGCAGAATACTGACTGCGCTTAAGGAATCATTCATACCTAGTTGTACCTCTTTTATCTCAAATGTTTTCTACTTCTTTAAGTATAATTTTAGGGATTGACCGTTTGAGGAAGCATTAATTGAATCAGAAAGAACTTTTCTTACATTTTAAATAATTATACTCCTAACACTTCCCCCTAGGGACTCAAATGATGCATACTAGCTAATGACGAGATGTCTCTTCCATCATGTGATAGAAATAGTATACCTGAAAGATTCAACACAACTAAATCAAAAGAAGCTAACCTCAAAAGACAAAAGAAGCTAACCTCAAAAGAAAGGCCATGGACACTATCAGGTATACATCTACTCCTTCCCCCTTGCTGGTTTCGACACGTCGGAATCAGCAAAACTTTGTATGCACACATACTCGAGATCGTGTTTTAAGAATATATAAGCTTATATCTATCACGTGAGGATCAACTTCAAGGCTTTTTAAAACTATGAAAGTATTTCCAAGTATTCCTAAGTCTTTTACAAACTATAAGGTGTTGACAATATTGATCGAATGTAGTTTAAAGCCTGAATTCACTAAGTTTATCAAATCACAAATATGTCCATAAAGATTTAAACGAATGGACATTCTTAAGCTTGTGTAGTTAAAATTCCATATACTACCTCATAATTATGATCAGTTCATTATTAAAAACTTTATCCGTTTATGTGACTTATTTTGAAAGACCGTTTTAAAAGATTATTTGATGACGATTTCTCCCCCTCAAATAATGACCCATTTTCTATTTAAAGAGTTGTTGTCATTGAGTGAGTGGTCGAATTGTCTTTGAAAATCTTTTTGTGATTACTGAAAACGCTGATTCATTGTGAAGACAACTTTTTACCAATAAAAATAAGATTTCTCTTATTTTGACACATAAGCGCACTGACACGTACACTTACGGATATATAGGAAGCACGGGTTGTGATGCAAAGTAATCACAAGCCTTTGCATGGTCATAGAGTAGACCATGCCCGAGAATAAATTCCCGTTGTTAGGAACAACTGTCTTTTAGACGACATGTTTTCCTCAAGGTGAAAAGCGAGTTACTATCTGAAATAATAGCAAGCCATATGGCATGTTTTGAAAACATTAGACACTTCTGCTCGAACTTCATTTACAGGCTCGTATCATTGTTGAATGACATTTCTAAGACCGTAAATGTTATCGATTTTCAGAAGACATGCCATTTGAAAACTTCTTTTTGTATTTTTCTCATTTTTTAATTTTGTATTTTGTTTTTGAAAAATTTATATAAAAAGAAAATATTTTTGGTTTTTCTGAGTTATATTATATACATATGATACAAAGGATATTCGAATAGGTACCACCACTATTCGTCAACGTCAGCTGCCAACTTTTTTAGAGTCTCCGGCGTAAAACTTCGCATTCCCAGCTTGTTGATTAGAAATTCAATTCTTTCTCGACAAAGAGCTTTCGTGAAGATGTCCGCCAATTGATACTCCGTATTGACAAAGTAAAGTTCGATACTCATTTTACTACATGTTCACTTGATGAAGTAAAATCTGATGTCTATATGCTTGGATCTGGAATGTTGAACATTGTTGCAGCATAAGGCAATAGCGCTTTTGTTATCACAGTACATTGAAATTTTATTAAATCCAAAGCCATAGTCGGTAAGTTGTGATCTCACCCAAAGGACTTGAGCACAACAACCGAACAAAGCAATATATTCAGCTTCCATACTGGATATCGCAATGCTTTTTTGCCTTTTCGACGACCAGCTCGCAAGTCTATCACCTAAAAGTTGTATACTACCAGATGTGCTACGGCGTGTATCTTGACAACCAGCATGATCCGCATCTGCAAATACTATTAGTTCAATGGAAGAATCCTTCAAATACCAAAGACCCCATTCGTACGGTTCTGTTAGATTACTCGAATGTCCTTTTTACCTCATTTAGTGCTTTTCGGTTGGAGTGCCTGATTTCGGGCACACATGCATATAACAAATTGTAGGTCAGGTCTACTGGCTGTAAGATAAAGGAGGGTGCCAATCATACCATGATAGTGTGACGGATCTACAGCTTTCCCTTCTTTATCCTCATCCAGTTTGGATTTCTCTACCATGGAAGTATCCAATGGGAGAAGAGCCATTTTATGGTAAAGGAAGGCATTGTTCTCGGACACAAAATTTCTAAGTCGGGACTTGAGGTTGATAGAGCTAAGGTTGAAGTAATAGCTAAACTCCCTCATCCGACTACTGTCAAAGGTGTCCGTAGTTCCTTGGGACGCCGTTTTTACCGACGATTTCATTCACGGACCTTCTCAAAAATTGCTCGTCCTATGACTCCAAATTTTTTTTTTTTGCGGCCACCCCTGAAAAAGAGACTCCATTTTTATTTCTGAAGGTGTATCGATTCCTTTTATACAATCAAAGAAAATTTAGACTGAGCTCCCGATCTTAATTGCTCTCGACTGGGACATGCCTTTGAACTGATGTGCGATGCTAGCGACTTCGCATTTGGGGCAGTCCTCGGGCAAAGAAAAACAAGCTATTTTCCAACCTATTACCACTATGCTAGCAAGATATGAACGAGGCTCAAACTCACTACCTACTACCGAAAAAGGATTATTGCCGTAGTGTATGTACTTTGAGAATTCGTTCATATCTTGTTATGTCCAAAAGCATAGTGTATATGACCATTCTTTTTTTTTTTTTTTTTTTTTTTTTTTTTTTTTTTTTATTTTTTTTATGCCATCAAGTTCTCTTTGCAAGAAGGATGCTAAGCAAGAACTCATGCGGTGGTTCTATTGACTCAAGAATTTGATATTTGAAATTCGAGACAAAAAGGAGTTAGAATCTCGATGCCGATCATCTGTTCCAGACTGAAAATCCTCATCAAGCCAAAACTCCCCGAGAACAAAGAAATCAATGAAGACATTTCCTCTCGAAACTCTTGGTTCTATTGCTCTTCTAAGATCAATGTTACCTATGGTTTGCAGATTTTGCCCAATCTACCATGGGGAAATTCGGTATCAAAGGAATGACATCCCCTAACAAAAAAATAAATTCTTCAAGTTGTCAAACATTATTTCCTGGGATGTTCCCTTCCTGTTTAAGATCTGTGATGATCAGGTGGATAAGACGTTGTGTTTCGGGGCAAAGAGGCATTTAGACATTCATCAAAGCTTGCCACAGTGGACCCACTGGGGGGGAATAATGGTGCCAATTACACAGCAAGAAAGATCTTTGACTCAGGATTCTATTGGCCCACCATCTACAAGGATGCCCACGACTTTGTCACCCATTGTGACATTTGTCAACGTCAAGGAAAGATTACGCAACGTGATGAGATGCCACAAAACTCCATCCAAGTTTGCGAAATTTTGACATTATGGGGCATTGTTTTTTATGGGGCCGTTCCGTCTTCAAGAGGGAACAAGACATCATCGTGGCTGTTGATACTTGTCAAAATGGGTTGAAGCAAAAGCGCTCCCCACAATGATGCCGAGTTGGTTTGAAATTTTTAAAAACTCTCTTTTCTCGATTTGGTGCCCCCCGAGCTATCATAAGTGATCGCGGAACACACTTTTGCAATGACCAATTTACAAAGGTCATGCTTAAATACGGAGTCACTCATCGTCTCTCCACCGCGTATCACCCACAAACAAGTGGGCAAGTTGAGGTGTCAAATCGTGGTTTAAAGCGTATTCTTGAGAGAACTGTGGGAGAAAATCGTGCCTTCCTGGTTCGGACAAACCCCCAGATGATGCTCTATGGGCCTTCCGCACAGCTTACAAAACACCCATCGGGTGCACTCCGTATAAGCTTGTGTATGGAAAGGCATGTCATCTACCGATCGAGTTAGAGCACAAAGCCTACTGGGCCCTCAAGCATACAAATTTTGATGTTCAAACTGCGGGTGATCACAGGAAAGTTCAACTGAATGAACTAAATGACTTCAGTGATCAAGACCTCAAAAACTACTTTGATCTATAAAGAGAAAAACCCAAGAGGATCACACGATGCTAAGATCAAATAAACCGCGTTTTCAAACGTTGGTGATCGTGGTGTTATCCTCTTCAACTTCTTGATGGAGATTTTTCTCGGGCAAATTGAAATCCCGTTGGTCTGGACCATTCACTGTAACCCAAAGTATTTTCCTTTATGGCCACCATAGTGTTATCTCCAAACTACTGGGGCCAACTTTAAATAGGGACATGGGTCATTCGGTAGTAAATACTCTACTTTGGAGGGGACGTACCAACCGAGGTTGTCCCGGATCTCAGACGTCCCACCATGGACCAATAATTTGGGAGGGTCAAGGCATTGCGGACCCTAAACAAGCGCTTCGTGGGAGGCACCCCATGCTTATCAGTAGTATGTAATAAATAAGTGTTTTTGTGTGAGAAGGCTTTCATTTTCCATTACCCGTGTTTTGTCCATGTTTTGTGTGCTTTGTATTGTATGTCCAGGATTTCCCGGATTGTGAAGACTCTCGTGCTTACAGTATCCACAAGAGTTTCACATCCTCAGCTTCATTTTGGGAATTCAGTATCCAAATCTAATCGACTAACGTTTTATCTTTTGGCACACTTCATTTAATACGGCCTTAGGATTTACGTAGGAACCCCATTTGATAACATCGAGGGACGATGTTTAGTTCTAGTATGGGGGCTCTGCGATTTGGATTTTAGCTGCAGCGTTGTTATCATGCAATCCCGTTATTACCACCACATTTTTGCAAAAATACCAAAAAATGAAAAAATTTAAAATTTCAAAAATAAATAAGTGTTTTGTCACAGTTTTGACTTTCCTAATGGGTATAATGAGAATAATTTTTGACTCCGATCGGGCGTGCTGAGCCTAGCTAGTTCTCTAAACTTAGCGCTTGTAGGCTAAGCTTTCAACAAATTCGATTGTTTCGAATTTTTATAAGGGTGAAGAACAAGTAATGATAGAGTTTAAAATATAAGTTTATGTGCTGATACAAAAAACTTTTATGAGTATACTTGTGCTTTATTCTCCCTTTTAGATTCATAATCCACCTAATCATAGTGCTCATTCAATTCATCTAAGTTCAATCAAAGTTTTTAGAAAAAGCTTACCAAGTTGTAACTTGATTCTTTAAAGCGAGATTTTTCTGTTATTAATAATTCTCGAAAAGTTTAAAATGCCAACGAAGCTTGATTGAAGTATGAATGCAAAAATGCATGAATATTGAAATTATGCCAATGAAGCATACATTTGATTATATGGAACAAGTAAAAGATGTGTCGTGATACCCCACTCCACTAACCACGAGGTGGGGGTTCAAACTAAGACATCTTTACTTCTAGGGATTTGGTGTGTTGTGATATCTCACCAGGAAGCGAGGTCTAGGTGAGGGTTCAAACTAAGACACTTATCCTTAGCCATAATAGGAAGAAGGTGTTGTTGTGATTTCCCACTACGCTAGCAACGGGGTGGGTTTTCAAACTAAGAACATCGGTCGTTGGTTGTGATATCCTACTAGGGAGCGAGGCCTAGGTAGGTGTTCAAACTAAGCAACACATTCCTAGCTTTAAGAACTTATGATTATAATGATGAAGATGTTGCAAAAAGTTCTACAGTTAAAATTTCGTTCTTTAAAATCAAGTTACAAGGTCCTAATAAGTTGTTGCTTTGAGTCATGATTCATCTTGAATTACGACTATGGAAATAAGTTGATCTATGGTTGAGTTGAAATGAGTACACACATTTAAATCATATATCCATGTTGGGAGCTAAAAGTTCACAAGTCATAAGTATGAGTGCTTAGCATTTAGACTTATATTGACATGATCTTGTTTAATTGCTTGGTTTGGAACTAGTGAAAAATCGGGGACGATGAATTTATCCGTCAGGACATCCATAGATTATTCTATGGGCGTTTCTCATTCTATGATCTCAATGCTGATATAATAAAGGAAGTCAAACAGGAAGTCGAGAAAAGAAAAAGGAAAATCCAAAAATATTAGGGATAATTAGTGTATGAATAAAAAATGGTGAAAACGGGACTTGTCGAAGCTTTTGATTCTTTAGTTTCCTTTGACGAACACTTAGCTACTTTTCAAAGTTATTAGTCGAGGGGGATTGAGATTCTTAGTTTTCGTAAATGTTTACATAATCATAACATTGCGTGGGACACGGTCAATACTTAGTAGGGGGATTTTGGTATGTTGCTTAATTAACATCATCCTTTTGCTTTAAAACGAGCTGAAATAACCAAAAACGGATTAAATATGCCTAAATATTTGCTTGTTTGCTAATTGTGTTTGTGCAGGAACGGATAATTAAGAAAAGGACGAAAAACGAAGCCAAATCGACAAAACCGGACTCGGAATGGGAAAGCAAGGAAAAGACAAAGCCAAAGTCCAAGCAAAAGTCAATAGAAGTCAACCCAAGTCAACCCCGAAGCCAAAAAGTCAACAAGTCAAGACATATAAGTTTGAGGGTTAAAATTGCTAAAACCCTAAACTTGTATTTATAAGAAGAAAAGAGAAAAAGAAAGACAAGGGGGAAAACTGCCAAGATGGGAAAGTTATACTACGAGGGCCACAACTGTCAAGCCCTAAAACTTGTAGCACATAAGGACGGTTCATGCAAAGAGTTTTATAACTCTTGGGGACTTAACTTGCCAAGTCCCCAAAGTTATATAACAAAAAGGACCATGTATGCAATCAAACAAGACACCTTGAGGGGCCATTATTGCTAATTCCCCCGAATTTTTGCCTGTCACCCCTAACCTCCTTTATAAATGTTTCCCGCCATTTTCAAATCCCAACCACTCACGGGTTGGCCTCCCCTCCTTTGTCCTGCATCTCTTCTACACCTTGGACAAACCTTTCCCCCCCCCCCTCACTAAGCTTTCCCAGCTGTTAGACTGCCAAGCTGGCAATCCCACAACTCCCCAAGATAATCCAACGGCCAAGATGAATTTGAAGATTTTGAAGGGCCATGATTTGTTTGCTCTTTGCACTCACAAAACAAACACACCTGTGTTTGTGTGTCTACAAGAAAGCACAAAGAGAGAAGACACAAAGTCCTAGTCGTTTTCCTTTTTTCTATATAAAGATTGTAAAGCCATTGTGGCTAAAGGAGTTTTTATGTAGTTTTAAGGTAGTTTTTTTTTGTTCAAGTGAGTTAGCTGTTTTAATTTTCAGTTGTAATTTTCTTGAGAATTCTTGTAATCGTTGTTTTCTTTAATATCAAGTTTAATTTCAGTTTAAGCTCTCATTTTATTTCAATACTGTTCTAAAAGCCTTTCTAGTTGCTCTTATAAGTTTCTCTCATTCTACTTACACAAGTCAAAGTTTTTTAAAAAAAAAGTCAAATAAAGTCAACTGTTGGTCAAATAAGCTCAAATTAGCTTATTTTATCTTCTCTTGTTTTAAAAGTGTTTTAATGACACTAGAAGCTTTTTAAAACTGTTTTTAGTCTATTTGAGTTCATAAGTGTTCATTTGATTTTATTTGATAAGGTACTGTTGGATTGAATCAAGCATGGATGAATAAGCAAATGTGGATGGCTTATTGGGTTATGGTTTAGTTTAAGCTTAATTATAAGCTGAGGGTAGGAAGTTAGAGCTTATTAGGCTTCAAAAGATCCTTTTTGAGCAAAGGATCAAAGGTACAAATCCTTTTTAATTTTGCAAATTACTGTAGCAATAAGCTTATTTGGCTTATTTTCTTAGCTTATTCCTGTTTTTATGCTTATTAATGTTTAATTATGCTTAAGTGTGCTTCTTAGTTACTCTTTACTTCATTTTCATTCAAGTTGTCTAAAACTGCCAAAAATAAGCTTAAACTGTCACTAGCTTATTGTCATTTAAAAGTGCTTATTTGCTTTGCTTTTTATCTTTTTATTGTCTTAAATAGCTTAAGTAGTATTAGGCTTTGAAAAATTTCAGTTACACTTAGTTTCAGTAGGCTTAAAAGTCCTTCTTAAAAATTAAGGTAGTGTTTGGGTCAACACTCAAAACGGGTCAAAATGCTTTTGTGTATGGGTTATGGTCACTCATTTAGTTTTAGCTTAGGTTGTTAAGCTCATTTAAGCTGTTTTTAAGAGTTTTCAAGTTTGAAAATTGATTTTTAAAGTTTTTCTAAGTCATTCTTTAAACTGTGGGATTTTAAAAAAAGGCTTCAAGTGCTTATTTAGAATAAGCACTTGGATCTTAGTTTTAGTGTCAAAAAGTGAGTCATAGTGTGTGTAAAACAGGCTGTTAACACACTTGGTGTCATTTGACTTGGTAAGTCAAACCACCAAAGTTTTTTTTAAGTGTCATTTTTTAAAATCAAAGGCCCATTTTCACTGTCAAAATTCAGCAGTTTTAAATGATTTTTAAAAGTCAAAAATTGGTGCATAAGTCCATTTGCTAGGGTACTTAAGCTGTTTAAGCTTATTTTCTTATTTTGAGCTTATTTGACAGCTTTAAATAAGCTGTCAAATAAGCCCCTTGATTTTAGCCTTAATCTCCCCTGGTGCAAAGGGGAGACTTTAAGCTTCCTTTTCCTAAGCTTGTAGTGTACTTAAGCCCAATTTCTTGGCTTATTTTGAGAGCCTATAAGCTCTTATATAAGCCCCTTCAGTTTCAGCCTTTAAAAAGCTTTTTAGAGAGCTTATTTTTAAGCTCAATTTAGCCTTTTCACTGTTTTAGCCTAGTTAGTGTAGGGACTGCTTATATTTCATTTCTTGGCTTATTGAGCTTATTTAATAAGCTCAATTGATTCCTAGCAGCTTATTTTAGTAGAGTAGTTAGTTTTGAGTGCTTATTTCTCATTTTCTTTGCTTATTTAAATGCCACAGTTAAGCTTTTAGCCTTTTAAAGCAACTTTTAGTTTCTGTCACTTAAGCTTTTTCCAGCTTATTTAGTGTTAGCTTTTTAGCTTTTTAGAGCTTATCTAGGATAGGTTAGACCCCCTTTAGCTTATTTTGTCCAAGTCCTAGCTTATTTGTCCAAGGTGTCCAAAATGACTTAGCATTTTTTAGCTTTTAAGCCCTTTTAGGCAAACTGTCACTTTATAAGCTAATTTTCAGCTTATTTACAGCTTTTCATAAAAAGCTGTAGTTGACAAAGTTGTTAAGCCCCACGAGCTTAACAACTTTGCTTCACAAAGTTTTTCCAAAAAAAAAGAGGGAAAGACAAGGGGCAACCCGGGTGAGCAAGACTCGAACCCGGTACCCCTCGATACATTCCCCCTTTTTTACACACTCATACCGCTGCGCCCTTGGGACTTTTTCGTTATAGTCCCAAGGGCATTGATACTTATAGTCATTTTGGGCTTTTAAGCTTATAAGCTGCCAACAGCTTATTGAGGGCTTATTTATAAGCCAATTTTTAGCTTTTTATTTTTCGTAGGATTATATTAGTGTCTAGTATTTTTGGTAAAAATTTCAGAATTTTTCGAAGTCATTTAATATTTTTTACAATTTAATTTAGTTAAAAATTTAAAAAATTCATAAAAAATACAAAAATTATCAAAAAAATATTTTTCTTTTTTAGAAAATTTTATTTTGTCATATAGTTTGTAGGAAAAATATAAAACTTTTCGTAGGGTCATTTTTACAACTTTTCATTTTTTAAAGAGCGGTCCGGGTGCGGTTTTTTGTCTTGACTCGTTTTTGGGTCAAACGAACTCCGTTTTCAGTCTAGTCTTTTTCATTCTTCGTTATTTGTTCCCTAGAGTAGTTTAGAAGCAAAAATTTCTTCGTAGGGTTAATTTTAAAGATTTTAGGTTTTTCCCCCTTTGTTCGGGATTCGTGCTCTCGTTTTCTAGCTTAATTTCATAATTTTTAGGTTTTTCTTAAACGTTTTTATTTGTTATTGCTTAATTTAACTTCCTGCACTCTCAAATCATTTCTCTCCTTCCAACTCAAATCTTCCGACTGTATCGATTTTCCAGTACAGCCTCGTTGGGGATAAACGACCCGGGAACATTCTATACTACTTCTCGGTTTTATTGACTTTGTCTTTAGACTATTCTTACTATATATATTTTATATTTTATTATATATTATATATTTTAAGGTGTAGTTTGGACGGATCAATTTTTGGCGCCGTTGCCGGGGAGGCTGTAAAAACGATTATCGTTACGTCAATCAATTTGTGTTTGAAGCTGTGAATATTTTTATATAAAAAAAAAGTACAAAAATATTTTCATTTTCTTTTAGTATAATTATCATTTAAAAAATTAAAAAAAAAGAAAACCAAAAAGATAAAAACATTGTCTTTAATTATCAATAAAATTCACAAATTGGTAAAATACCAAAATATAATATTCTCAACTGAGGTATTATCATAATAACTTCCGGTGAACTTGTTGGTTCCCAACTCGAACAAAAGATTTAAAAACTTGCCATTTGTGTCTCTTACGACATACGGCTCACCTTGAAAAGTTAAACAAACTATAAAGTGGGTATAAGGAGGGTTGTTCCGAGGAACTACGACCCGAAAGGAGAAATAAGCTTCGCGCTATTCCTACTCCTCCGCTCACCTGTGCGTTTATCTTTTTGAGAGCTACCGTGAAGTAAGTAGATTATTTGGTTGAAGTTGTCTTATCTCATTGTCCGGTAAAATACATTGTGAATAAATCATTAAAAAACCAAAAAAATTAGTGTAAATTTTCTTTTTAAAATTTTTCTATTTTTTTTGTGCATGCGCACTCGGTCTCAAGCCCGTATTTCAGTTCCAGAACCTCCTGTCCGTCAGCCTTCTGTTGAATCATCCAATCTTGAGAAACCTGATAATCCTCCCATAGTTACGATGGCTGATAATCGTACTATGGCGCAACTGCTCGAAGCACCCACCGAGGGGTACGAGGATGCGATAGTTATTCCGAAAATCACCGCGAATAACTT